>JARYZH020000437.1:0-209617 GCA_030021035.2 Notholithocarpus densiflorus
TTTCAACAAAGGACCGGGAAGGGTGAATCTCTGAACCCAACTTAGACTTGTACGGTAAAGCTTTTGGACCACCCAACACATAATGAGAAGGTTCCAACATTCTCCTTAATTCAATTCCAAAGGCCCTCCAACCTTGTTGTGCCTTGCCTGCAGGAATAATTATCGATCTTCTCATCCCGCCAACTTTTAACTCTGTTACTAACAAGTATTGCCCAAACGAGTTAGAGCCCCGTTGCACTGTGTATGCAGTGTCTCCTTCCCTGAGCGTGAAGAACTGTTTGGGGTTAACCCCAATCACCGTGTGTTCCAAGCTTTGAATTAACCATCGTGCTGCATTCCTACCCATAAAAACTGATTGCATGAAATACTTCCCCCGTTCAAAAATCCTAAGGGAGAAAAAGTTCCCCCCTTCCTCAACCACCAGTTAAAACAACTTCGATTCAATAAAAAAACTGCAAAAACCACCCATATCGATCCAAAACAGAAGTAAAAAATAACTGGGAACAATATTTCTGACTTATTTGAGGTAGCCGGGCCTCTCTTAAAGTTCATCCCCATTGAAAGCACAATCATTCAATAATCATAACCTACACACCTAGCATCAAATCCTCTATACAAAAAAAAAAAAAAATCTTAATTTTTAAAACAAATTTGGAACAATGCAGAGCAATAAATAAAGTAAAACCTTGAAGGAGCACTCACACCCTGTAAAGCGCTTTGCACGATTGTTTCTCGAGCAAGAAGAAGCTTATCGTAGTGAAGAACGGTATGTAGAAAAGATCAGCCTCTTCCTGCCTATTAACTCTCACCACATTCTTCAACAACCTCTCCGATTCCGGCGCAATCAGATCCGCCCACAGCCAGTAATCCACCGAATGCTGCATCCAAAATTTTCATTTTCTCAGCAACCAAACAGATCAAAATAT
This sequence comes from Notholithocarpus densiflorus, assembly GCA_030021035.2. Taxonomy (NCBI): domain Eukaryota; kingdom Viridiplantae; phylum Streptophyta; class Magnoliopsida; order Fagales; family Fagaceae; genus Notholithocarpus; species Notholithocarpus densiflorus. The sequence goes on from JARYZH020000437.1 coordinate 927, forward strand.
GATTTTTCAAAAAAAAAAAAAAAAAGCAAAAATTGAGGAACCTGTTCGATCAAGCGGTGGACGGGGCTGCCATTGGAGGTGAGATTAGAGGTGACCTTGTAAGTGTTACGAAACAGCCAAAGTAGATCGTAGGTGAACTTGCTCGGCATTTCGTAGACGTAAACCCTAATCGGCGTCGAGAAAGGGTAGTACGAATCTCCGTGCACCAATCTCTCAGTCTCTATCGTATACATCGAGTCGTCCAGTGCTTTAACGACGTCGTCGGTGTTGTCGGTTGCGGAAACGGTGTCGTCGGAGCGGGGTTTCGGGGCGCGGTGATCGAGGAAATCTTCTAAGGAAGCGACGAAGGAAATCTCGGGTGATCGGGTCGGGTGAGGGTTGTTGTAGTCGGGTCGGGTATTGGGGGAGAGAGAGAAGAGGAAGAAGAGGACGGAGATAGCTAAGAGAGAGAGAAAAATGAGGAGGATTGGGGACTTGGATCTTGGGTTTAGACTGTACCTTCCTGCTCCTCCTCCTCCTGCCATTTCTTTGCCTTTCAAATCTCAATATTTGAGAGACTCTTGTCGGTCTTTTTGACTGAACTGATCAAGTTTTTATTATGTGAGTTTCGAATGTGACCAGGTGGTGTTAGTTATTTGGTTTACTGGTTCCCGGGCTGGACCGAAAGAGCACCGTCTAATACTATTTATGTGACCGAACCTTCATTTAAAAGGATTTTTTCTTTGGACTGCATTTTTGCGTGGTACTGGAATATATCTTCAACTTAATGCAAAATGCATATAAAATAAAACATTCTCCAACTAATTCATGTCTTCAAAATAAATTTATCTAAAAATAAAAAATAAAAAAAAATCAATCTACTTTGATATTTTCTTTTTTTTTTTTCTTTTTTTTTTTTTTTAGTTTTCCACGGTGTTTCCTCAAAAGCTTTCAAACAGAGATTAATTACTGTTCGCGACGGGTGGGCCCATAACGGGGTAAGTCGCTGGCTCAATGAGTTTTTTCAAGTGCCCCATTAAATGCACTTTAAGATGGAATTCATCAACCATTCTAAAATTTTCAATTCCTAATAAATTTAGCACCCAAAAAATGTGTTATGAACCCAATTGGATTGTTGGTTGCTTCGAGGGAATTATGACCTACTTCGAGACAGTCTAAATATCTAAAGTGAATACTCACTCAATAATTATAATTTTTCAGCTTACTTTATTAATCAACATTATTAATAGATGGTTTTACAAGATAAAACTAATATTTAAATTCAAAAGAAATATGCCAAAGGCCCTATAGCTGAATTGGCACCTCCCCATGCACAAAATGTTAGGGGGTCTAGGGGGGAAAGGGTTTGAGCTGCGAGATTAGCAGCATGTTGTAATTAACAAAACCATTAATTACCCAACTCCTAATAACAAAAATAATTAAACGGTAAGACATCTGTTTCTTTTACGTAACAAAATGTTAAGACATCTGTTTCTTTTATTTTTTATTTTTTAATGATAAGAGCCATGCTCACTTATTAATTAGTGTTCTCAATTAAACGTTTTGCTCCTTTAGCAACTTGTCCACATCCTGTGGGAGCTACTCATTTCTTAAGTAACTCAAACCAAAACTTTGATTTATGTATAAGCATAGATTCAAGTCATAAAAGAGATAACATAGGGTTAAAATAGATAAGCTCACATCTTGTAAAGAGAATAAAATTATATGTTTGAGAGTTTGAAGGTTAAGAGATTTTAAAGAAAGAATACAAAAAGGAGATGGAATGAAATGAGAACATGTGTCAATAATTTCTAGCTCAAATATGTTTTCTCCTTCCATAATAAGGGAATGTAGGTTGAGATCGTGGGCTCTAGACCTACTATGCGCATTTGTGCCAAACCAATAAAATATCTTTTGTTACATGAGGTAGTCTTTGATGAATGGTAAGAGTTTTTAACTCAATTGCACTTGTGGAAGCATCAAGGGTTCAAATCCTCACTTTCCCAACAGTCAAAAATAAAATTAAAAAAAAAAAAAGAAAAAAAAAGAAAGAACAATACATGAAAGTAAGACTTGAAAAAAAAAAAACCCACCACATTTTCTCTCTTTTACAACTTTCCAGTTCCCACTTCAGATAATGTTCCTTTTCATTTTGTTATCTCTATCCAAGCAGAGGCTGTAATTAAATATTTTCCATCCAGTGGCAAATTTATTTGTCTGACCTAAAATCCAAGCAACACTAATCGACTTTGTCCAATGAAAAGAAAATTTCACACGGTTTACTTTCACCACTGAGGGGTCATAAAAGATTTGCCCTTTCATCTCAACAAAAAAATAAGTTCTAAGTTTTAATGCTTATAATTTACTAACAAAATAATCGTATTGATTGTGACATCTCCCCCCTTTAGTTTTCATTTCTCTCTTTTCACTCCTTCATTTCTGTCCGTTCACCGGCCAGTTCAGTATGTAAATTATGACTGATAAATGAAATAAGAAACAGACAGTCATGTATATAAACTGTTATCCTGAAGCTGCAGCCTGCAGCTATCACCAATGCATATGAAACTGAACAGACAGCACACACATGATACCTTTTTCTGCATCCATAGCCAGCAGAAAAAATGAATTACCAGTCGCTCTCTCAAGCTGTTATGTATCAAAATATAAACATGAATTACTTACATAATGTGCAGAAATAATTGAAGAAGTTCCCAAGAGAAAAAGTCCACAACCTTGTTTATGAAGATCATAAGTTTTTTTAAACATCAAACATAAATTGTCTTCACCAACTAAAAAATCCAGTATCAACAACATCCAGGCATGCTCTGTCCCAAAACCACATAATAATCGGCTATGTGAAGCAGCTCAAAGGCTGATGAGATCACCCTTTGGTGGTTGCTTCTTGGAATCATGCCCACTTTCAGACGTACCCCCACCTTTCTTACCAAATATCATTTCATCAAGATCATCCATCATTTCGTCAGTACTTCCCCCCTGGCCACCACCTCGAGAACCAGCTGGTTTTCTAATCAGGGCATCTTCTTTTGTATGACGGGGTGACTCATCAGGCTCAACAGCAACGGGTATCATAGCTGGTTCTGGCTCAAGTGGAACTGAAGGCTTCTTCAGCTCTTCAAACTTGGAGAGAACTTTCTGGATCTCATCATTCACATTCAAGGCTTCAAAAAGCAGGGCCTCATTATCTCCAGCTGTCTCAATAATTCTCTGGACAGTAAATTGTGCCTGACGACACTGTTGGACCAGTGTGGTTGTCAAGTCATCCTGACAATGGGAAGAAAACATTCCATTCATGTTACTTTGTGCTCACCAACAATGACTACCTAATATATAAACTGAAATAGTAGTTGCAAAAATCAGGAAGATCTGTAACAAAACTAAAATTGACAATATAATTCCTCACACAGCTGAAACCATTCATTCAACAAGGCACAAAACAGCCAAGTCTCTTTTTTGATAAGTAATAAGATTGTGTTGAGAAAGAGAAGATAATGTATGAAAACACAGGGTATTTAGTACTCTTAAAAAATACAAAACATAAATCATTACATGCAAAGAAAGAGCGAATCAATAAAATCTAAAAAAGAATTCAAATGATTAGTGATTTTGAACTGCTCGAACACAGAACAATCAAGTCTCGATCTCATCATCATTACAAATGTGTCAAACAAAAATGTCATTACATGCAAATGACATAAAACAGCATCTGCAATGTACTAGGTGGTTGTCATTGCGCTACGCTTTCTTTCTTTTCCTTTTTTTGGACTCAACTTGTAATAGGGAATAATATAACACTTAAGTGAACTGTCCCCATGGCCAGACCTGCTAGGTCGATCGACTGCCAAGAATTAGGACATCCAATACCAGTCATTGTTGTGCATGTGAGGCATTTCCTCTTTTAAAAAAAAAACTATTTTCACTAATCCACCCAAAAAAAAAAAAAAGTCATTGTTATTTAAGGATAACAACCCAATATTTAACCCACCAAATGGATCTAGATCAGACACTTGATCTTACATGACAGAAAATTATTTGGTGTTCGTTCAACTATAATAAAATAAGCAAATTTAACACGTTCATTGCTATTAAACATTATGGGTTCATGGGAAAACCTTTTTTTTTGATAAGTAACGTAAGAATATTATTAATAATAGAAAAAGTGCCAAACCGAGTACATTGGGGATGTACTATGGGGGCACAAATCATGAAACAAAAGTACAACGGTCAAGAAAAATAGGAAAAGAAGAACAAGAAAAATGAGAAAAAACCACACTCCATTCAAAGAGAGTGTGCAAGAAAAAAGACTTAATCTCTATCAAAGAACGTTCACAACCCTCAAAGCTTCTAGCAATAGAGATACACCAGAATGTCACAGTATTAAGCTAAAGGTGTAAGTTATCTTTCTGAATGATTTTTCATGGACATTTAAATTATATGGTCAATATGCACATACCACAGGAAATAATACTATATCCAAACTCAACTGCTTCATCAGATGATCAGGTAGACAGTTCTAAACCTTTTTTCTTTTTAAGTGAGACACTGCATAACTTAAGAAGCTATCACTGAGGTGAGTTTCATATTACCATGTTCTTATTTCACACACCATTTTTGAAATGGTTACATTCAATTCAATCAAATGCATGCTATAAATCAAATTGATGAATTTTAAACAAACACACAAACAAGAGGACAATGATCGCCATGGAAAAAAGGTTTAGGTTTTAAAAAAATTAAGGTCTTGTTTGGTTTGTTTTTTTTCATCACTCAATTTCCATCACTCATCACTTTAAATACTACACCTGTTTGGCACTATCACTCAATTTTCATCGCTCAATATTTTTCACACTATTTGTGGGCCCCATACCTGTCACTCATTGCAGCCTTCTTTTTTTTTTTTTTTTTTTTTTTTTTTTTTTTTACCCAAACTCACCGAACCTAGTAAAAAAAAAGAAACCCAGAACAACCGAACCAGTGAAAAAAAAAAAAAAGAGAAGAAACCCAGAACAGACCGAAGTGAAAGAAAGAAGAAGAAAAAAAAAAAAAAAAAAAAAAAAAGATCCGAACAGCCAACCAGGAGAAGAAAGGCAAAAAAAAAAAAGTCAAAAGTGGTCAAAAGTTGCGGCTGGGTACTGTTTGTGGGTCTCCTATGTGTGTTTAATTACAATATTGCCATTAAGTTATGAGTTATGGAAACTGAAAACAGCCAAAATGCGTTTTCAGTTTCCATAACTCATAACTCAAAAATCAGAGAATTGAGTGATGGAAACAGAGTTATGGAAACAGAGTTATCGTTTGCTAAACAACCTTTTTGTCATGGGTCCCACCATTTTTGAATTATGATTTATGGAAACTGAGAATTGAGTTACGGAAACAGCTAAACCAAACACCCCCTAAGCCTTCACCACAAAAGTTTGCAAGATCTCAGAATTTTGGAGGGGCAGGAAATTCTGGATGGTAGCAACATTGGTGATTGTTTTCATTCCACCAAGTATCCATGAAGTGAATTTTTATTTACTTGGGGAAATTTTGCTTCCCTTTTGCCTTAATTACACCAAACAAGAGAGAGAGAGAGAGAGAGATTGGGTTAATAAAGGAACAAATTGGTCAAGTTTCTTTCATAAAAAAAAGATTGGGTTGGAAAACATAATTAGGTTCAGAGAAGAAGGGATGGATTGACACAATAACCGCAAATAGAAAATGCTCCAAGATTTCTAAAATAAGATGGCCAACACATCCATGAACACCCACATGTATTCAATATTTCAATTACACAAGACCAAAAAGATTCATTTGAAGGAAATTTCTGGTACTCTCACATGTGGTTTAAAAGGTCACTCTCTAGTACAAGGATCCAAAATATACCATCAATAATAGCTAATTTTTTGCTACCATTGTTCAATTGTTAGCAATCCCTAACAATATTCTAATTAGCAGAGTGGGCTCCATATACCAAGATAAGAATTAGATAGGTAACTGCCAGGCAAACATTTTCTAATTCCTATCAATGTTCTTAGGTGTATATGACGTGAAAAGTGTGTGAATCATGATTAGCCTCCAAATTACCAACGAACCATGATCAGGCTACAAATTGCAGGTGGACCATTATGGACACCAAATTGCATCTAAACCAAGATCTAGGTGAGTGTTGGTGAGAGGCTCAACCTTAACTTACGTTGCAATATAGCATTGGCCAACTCCTTTCAACCCACAACCTACGAATTTGTCTTACATCAAAGTTAAAATTAGAAAATACATTTTGATATGTTTCTTTCTCTTCAGAAAAATATTTTATAATTTTTAATAATAAAGATGCAAAAAGAAGAAAATATAATAGTAATTATCAGTCAAAAGACCCAAAATTCAAAAGTGAGTAGAAAGAAAATTGAAACCAAGATGAGCTTTTGGGCAGCAGACAGACACACAAACACACAGAGAAAGATCACTGATGAGCTTTGAGCAGTGGCCAATCTAAGTGTTGATCTGAGGCAGGAGAGCTCCGAATGATCAATTGAGCAGCAAATATAGCAGATCGAGAGAGAGTCTAATCTGGGGTCAATCGACAAAGCTAATTGTGCCCAGTAATCAATATTCTTTTTTCTTTTCTAAAAGAAATAGTTGTCCTTGCGTTGCAACCGTGTATGAAATAGAAAATTAATTTTTTTTGTTGGACATTGCACAAACATGAATGCAGCCATGTCCCAAACATGTCTGTGTCCAACACCATGGTTTTTGCTGTACCAGTGCTTCTTTTCAATGACCCACAACCAGTCATCATTGAGAGGATATAATGGATATTCCTCTATAATTTAACCTAGTGAAACTCTAGCCTAAAAAGTAAATCACACCAAGTAGCCCTAGAAATTTCCCTTGGAATTTGTGGTGTTGATGCATTTGGATGTTTGGATGCTTGCATAACTCACTAATCCTCTTTACCTAGGATTCTTGACATCACTTTAAACATGGCTCCAATCCATTCTAAATGTTCTAATTCTTTCACTAAATCCATTAGGGAATTACCTAATATTTTCATCATTCTCCTCCCTCAGAATTTTTTCAACCCTCTGCTGCTTTGGAAATACACAGGAAAAGGGATTAATGGTAGAAAATTTAAAATCAGGACCATTAGATGGAAGGTAGATGTAAATGACCATTCCAGAAAATATGATTATGATAACTAGGAACAAGAAGTCACTTCATTGGAATTCAAAGTTTTTGACAGCTTATTCAACTTTTTATTTATGACAACCAAAGACAAAAAGAACCAAAATTTGTTAACTGTTAAGAATGCAAAGTTTTGACAGAATGTTCAATTGAAAATAAAGGTAGATTTTCAAAAAGATTTATTGGAAATCAGAAAATTTCTAATGCTGCATTTGTTTGAGCAAAAAAAACATTTTTGTATGGTTGCATAAGAAAATGTGGGTCAAAGGAAAACTCAAGTTGGTCAATGGAAAAGCCATATAATAATTACCCATGTTTTCTTGGGCTTGTTTTCCACTATTATTTTCCGGAAACAAGCTCTCTCCAGACATGTAAGGGTAAGGTCTCTCTTTCTTCTCTTCCCTCTGCAATAAGCTTTCTCTTCTCTCTCACTCTCTCTACCAACTGAGTGAGAGAGAGAGAGAGACCAATCAGCCCCAATTTTTTTTGAGAGGCTGATTCTCGGACTCGAAAATGAGGAGGAGTTTAGTGATAGAACTTGGAAGGAAAAGAAGATGGGGTTAAACATTTCTGTATGGTTGCATAAGAAAAGGTGGGTCAAAGGAAAACTCAAGTTGGTCAATGAAAAAGCCATATAATAATTACCCTTCTTTTCTTGGGCTTGTTTTCCACTATTATTTTCTGGAAAACAAGCTCTCTCCAGACATGTAAGAGTAAGGTCTCTCTTTCTTCTCTTCCCTCTGCAATAAGTTTTCTCTTCTCTCTCACTCTCTCTACCAACCAAGAGAGAGAGAGAGACCAATCAGCCCCAATTTTTTTTGAGAGGCTGATTCTCGGACTCGAAAATGAGGAGTAGTTTAGTGATAGAACTTGGAAGGAAAAGAAGATGGGGTTCATTGAGGTTATGAGCTGAAAAGGGTTGGAAGGTTGAGAAATGGTGGGTCTGAAGAGAGTATATGAGACTTGTTTGATATAAATAAAATGCATGAAAGCAGTAATGAAATTGGTCTTATGAAGAAAGAGAAGGTGAGGGTTGTGAGCTCATTTTCAATGTCTCTACCAAACACACGAAAATGAGTCAGTATACCATAAAATGTTTTCTTAAAAACAAGTCATTTTCCAAAAAAAAAAAAAAGTTTTTCATTGAAATGAATGGAGCATGAGTCTTCCTTAACTTTATGCATTCCCTCAATAGTAATGATTTCTTAGAAAATTCTATCACTACCAAACACAGGAAAATGAGTAAGTTTTCCACAAAATGTATTCTAGAAAATCCCCCCCCCCCCCAAAAAAAAAAAAAAAGCTTTTCATTGAAACAAACGGATCATGAGTTTTCCTTAACTTTTGCATTCCATCAATTATAATTTATAGTTATTTCTAAGAATTTTTTTTCAATAATTAATAAAAAAATAAAAACCAGAAAGGAAAGGGAAAAAAGAAGTTGAAAGCCGATAAGAGAGAGGTCAATTGTCTAAATAGATTATATTGGAACTTTGCATGTTTGCAAAATGCAAATGACTCATCATCCATTCCAACAAAAACTGCTAGATCTACTTGGATATAAATCATTTCACAACTAATCAAATTAAATGGCTACCCAACAAATTGACAATGTCACCTGACAAATTAACTCAGAGAGAAAGTTAGGAAAGAGAAGATGGCAAAGGAAAATGACCTGATACCAAGGGGGAAAAAAGGAAGTATGAATGAAACAGCTTACTTTGACAAAGAAGACAAGAGAAAGAATTTCACTGAAGGAGAATATTAAACGAATGCAGGAGATGTTTTAAGTCTATAAGAAGTACAGAAATGCACTCTATTCTAAGTCAGTCCTATTGCTTAAATATAAGACACAACATTCTGTAAGAGAGTAAAAATTCCACTGCAACCAAAATTTTTTGGGGTAAAAAATCCCAGTTAAACCAAGAATTCATTTGTAGGGGATCACTTGTGGATAATTTCCATATCCAAAACTTTAGCCAGTCTAATGGAAATTGCATATGTCACCACAAACAATTAGGAAACAACTAGAGCATACTGCTTCTGAGGTAATGCAATAAGCCATTTGTGAACCATGTGATCAATGATAATGAGCAAGGTTGATATGGCACAGAAGTCAATACTATAACTTGTAGGAATTTAAAATCATTTAACATTATGAAATCTAGAGTAAGAAGAGAGGGGGGGGGGGGGGAGGGGGGAGGGGGCTTAATGACAACCAGCTGAATAAGATAAAAATACCTGCAAAGCATCTTGCTGGGGTGAAGAGGATAAAACCGTTGTAAGAAGCTCAATACTGTTTCTTGCAACATCAAATGCTTCCTTTGTTTGTTCAGCTGTAAAATTTTGCACTGGAAGATCACGCTCAATCTGCTGAGGAAGACCCTCATTCAATTCTGACTCTGATACTGAACGAGCAGGAGTGAATATAGGTGCCAAACTTTCATTGTCACGACCAGGGAACCGAATGCCCCTTGATCTTAAACTCTGAAATAGATAGACAAGAACAGAAAATTATATATATATATATATATATATATATATATATAAATATATATATATTTAATACTTGCATGGAGATATTTAAAAATCTATTTTTCATACTAAAAATATATAATGGATTTGCTTCCCACACTTTTTTTTTTTGTAATTTAATTCAAACATAAACTCTCTTTGAACCAAATTGTTGGCTCACAAAAAATAATTCAGTTGTGGGACATGGATAAGAAAAAAAACAAAAACTTCTTACCTATTTGGAAATATTATTACAAGAACAAGATCCTTCTTTAATCTTCTTCATTAAAAAAAAAAAATTGTATTGGTAAGTTACACACGTACTCCAATTTATTTATTTGTATGAGATTCCTCTGTATTTTCTTACATCTTTTTTCAATAAAGTTTATCACTTATCAAAAAAAAAAAGTTACACGCGGACTCCATAATCTAGAAGACTAGAACCCACAACCTTACCCTCCATCCCATTATTAAGGGAGAAGGAAGGGCAATTTGAGCCTGAGCTCATTGACATCCTATCAGCCACTGCTACTAACTTTTCATATGCCAGTCAGAAACAATACTAGATAGAGAAAAATTAAAATATTTACACTGTAGTTGACATAAATTTACATTTATGAGAGAACCACCCACCAGGGGGGGAGGGGGGGGGGGGGGGGTTGGCAACCGAACAAAGGCCAGTATTAAAATATAAAAGCAACAAGAACTTTACCTTGTATGTTTCTTCATAAACAGGCAAATAGCGGAGCTCATTGGTCGATTCTCCCCATGATTCAATTAGCATCAAAGCCTTGTTACGGTTATTAACTACAGTCTGAGGATCTTCAATCAACTTCACCATCTCATCAAGAACTCTCTCCGCTGCTACCTCCGAGAAAGCCTTCTCACAATTCTTAACACATGTTTCAAGCAACACCAAAGCCAAGTACTGAATCCTAGGACTCTTCAACATGATCCTCCTTTTAATTCCGCGGATCAATTCAACACTGTTAATCTTTTCAGTATTGATCATGTCACAAATATCAAGATTCATGGCCCAGTCAGGCTCATCAAGGTTCTCCGAGGTGGCATCATCAACGATCTTATCAGTCTGGTTTGGGCCTTGGAAAAGCTCCTTCATCTTGAAGCTCATTGAACTCATGCCTGCAGTCATCTTTCGGCCCACCTCGGCACCTCCAATCTTGAGGCGTTCACCAAAGGCACTAACTTTCTCCATCAAATTGTCACTCATATTTGCAACCCTTCAAGACCCTAAAACCAAATCTTCAAAAAACTATCCTGCAAAATCCACAAACCTCCAATATGTCAGAATAAAGAACACTCCCACCCTATGGTGCTAAAATTAAATAATTCTGTTAGTGGTAAGTTTTTCATATAAGAAGGAATTTTGTATTTCTGCAACAACAAAACAACACAAAATACAAAATTTTGCCAGGAACCAAACAAAAGCATTCAAGAGCCATATATAAACCATATTATAATTCCTTTGCCCAATTTAAAAATAGCATAGTATTGAACACTAATTCTCACACATTCAACACTTTTCAAAACCCAAAATTTCCCCAAAATTAGCGAAATTATTAATAAAATCCCTAAAAATCATTATAAAAATAAAATAAAAAACTGTTAGGAACCCTAATTTGACATTAATTAGCGAGTACAGGCCATGAAGAAGAATTTAACAAAGTTTAACATCTATAACACCACAGTCAACTGAACATAAGTAAATTTTGCAGAAATCAGAAACCAAAACGGAAAACAATTAATTAAACCCTTAAATCACGAAAATTCAATATCTTTATTTTCTCTCTCTCACAACTTTCTCAGCTACCAAACAAACGATTAACGAAGACAAAAAAATTTCCACCGCAAAACCCTAACGGTCAAAGAGGAGAGGCAGCACCTAACTCCTATACGAAATTCTTATTTGAAATTGAAAGCTTGCTTTTCCTTCAAGTTTTCCTCTTAACTTTCTCAGAAACCAAACGCAGTCAACTCAATCGATCGGATCGCAAATATAACCATAACATAAAACCATAAATACAGTACCTTTTGAAAAATGAGAAATGGATTGGTTGAGAGATTGAGAAAAACAACGCGCAAGCGCAACGACTCTTTTTTTTTCTCTCTCTCTCTCTCTCGCGCACACGGTAAAGTTCTGATTTTTTTTTTGGTCTGTTGGAGTTTGTTTCAGTTTCACATTCTCTTTTTTCTTCTGTGAGTCTTTTATCTTTCTTTACACGTTACATGGAAGATTGGAATATTCAATTCTAAGCTTTGTCTTTGGTTTTTTATATATAATTTTTATTTGCGTGGATTATTATGATGTACCCGCTGGAAGTCGCTGGGTTTTTTTAGGCTTTTAGCTCCAATTAAGGTATACAAATACAATTGAGATTATTATGATTATTATTAAGATAATAATAATAGTATATAAAAGTTTTACGAATATTTCTGCAACACTTTCATAATAAATCATAAGTGATAAGTTTTTTTTTATGGGACATAAGTGATAAGTTGTTATTAGTTTTAATTTGAATCTACTATTGAAATTACTTTTTTACCCACCAATAACAACCTGTAATAACTTGTTATTTATGATTTGTTATGCACAGACCATTTCTCATAATATTCCGGTCAATTCTTGTTAGGAAATTTTTTAGGGGATAAAATGTCTAATTTCTTGGTGGACTTGGTAAGTAATATGTGGAATGAGTGATTCTTGGTATCTTATAATAAGTCTACACTAATTTTTTCAATATCTTTTTAGATTTTATAACTAATCAATGGTTAGCTTATATTATATATATAGTTTGAGTTCAAGTTACACCTGGTATAACTCTAAGTAATGTTACACCACTCAATATTTTTTAATTAGTTGCGAATATTGACAAATCCACCATTAGATTACATTATCTTCGTATATTCTTCATGCTTGCAAAATTTCAAGGTAATCAAAGATTTATAGTCACGTCATCAATCAATTGTTAAAATTCAAATTTTTGTAATTTAAAATAATGCATAAAAGATGAATATATGGATCAAATAGTAAATAACATCCGATTGATATGAAAATTGGCATGCATGTTAAGAACATGTAATTCAACGGTTGAATTTTCAAAATATTAATTGAATAACAAGTTATTGGATTGTGTAACATTACTTAGAGTTACATCAAGTGTAACTTGAACCCAACTCTATATATATATGTGTGTGTGTGTGTGTGTGTATGTGTGTGTGTATATATATATATATATATATATATATATGTAGAGAGAGAGAGAGAGAGAGAGAGTCATTTTTCAAAAAGTATTTTTTATAAAGATATCTCATTTTTCTTATGTTTTGTAGCAACTTTAAATGAATTGGAAAACAATCTCCAAAATCTAAATTTCTCTTATTTAGCTTACCATGATATGGAATTGTTTTCTTAAAAAAATTTAGTAGAAAAATAATATCTAAAAAATAAGTCATATTTTTTTTGTTCACTAAAGATAGTTTTCATTTAACCAATTTTTTCTAATACTACTAAGAACTAAAAAATATGAAAAACTATCTTCATACAATGTTTTTCATAGAAACAAACAGAGAGAATCAGGATTTAAATCATACCATCATTTATTTCAAGCACTTACAATTTTTTATTTCATTTTATTTTTGTGTAACCACATGAATTATAGTGTTTTCTTGAAAAGATCATATGAATTATTGTCGTGTGTGTTGCACATGGTTTTAATCAATGGTTCGATATTATCCAATTTTCTCGATTAAGAGTATCTAGATTTAAATCCTACCCTCATTTATTTCAAGCACTTTTTTATTTGTGTAACTGCATGAATTATAGTGTTTTTTATTTTTAAGGAGATCAAGGTGTCTTATTTGAATATGAATTATTGTTGCAGGTGTTGTGCGTGGTTCAAATATCATTATTTCTAAAGATGTTATCATCAAATAGGCTATAGTTGAAATTTATTTATTAAACCACTTACTTGTAATTATATAATTTTTTCGCAATAAAAAGTACATTTTTTTTATTTGCCTAGAGACTAGCCAATCTTAAACAAACAAAATGTCTCCATGATAATATGAATATCAATAATTTTATAGATAGATATTAAAAGTACAAGTTATACCTCAAACAAAACAATATGGGAGTCGAATTTGATTCGGAGCAACCTACTTGCAATAAAAGGTGTATTTTGCCAAAACTTATCTATTATTGCTATTGAAGTAAACCAAATGATCTGGATATAAAGAGCCAGATTAACAAACACAATATGTGGCTTTGTAAATCATATTCTCATTTAAAAGTTGTGTATTTTGATTTTTGAGTCAACTTGTAATGACTGTATTAAAAGTTATGAGTGACCTATATAAAATATACTAGTCTCATCACATGTGTTCTGCACTTTACGATGAAGCTTTATTTATTTATTTTGAGTTTAATGTAATTTTTCATTTATCTATTGTTAGAGAGGTTACACGTGATGAAGTTTTTAAGAAACTAAAATTTAGGATTTGAAATAGAGTAAATCGTTGGGTTTATTGTGTGCTAATTTTTAAGAAAAAAATGTATAAAACGTGCGTGAGATATATTTAAATAGAGAGTGTGCTAATTTTTAGGAAAAAAGTTTATCTAGTATTTTTTTTTTTTTATTTTGTTGAATTACAATTTTAACCCTATTTTTTATTTTTTAAGAATAAAGATTATTTAATTAGTTATGATTATTTTTGACATTTTTTAAAGTTATAACTAACTTTCTGAATCATCTTAATACATAGAGAATATAAGAGTTATGACATTTGTTCCATGTTATATAGAGATTAGCCCTAATTTATTCAATATAGTTTTAGGCCTTGATTTTATAAAAAAAGAGAAGGATGATCAAGAGGATACATTTAAATCCATTAATCACAAATTCAGTAATGTGTCAATCTTCTCTATTATGGGGACAGTGCCAAATATTGTCAACAAGGAAAACATGATCATTAATGTCAACTATTTCATTATCACCATGTTAAAGATGCATTTAGTTTGTGGGAATTATGACATTTAAAAAAAAAAAATTTGAGGAATTTGCATTTTTCAAGGGTGTTTGATTATTGATGGACGGACTTTAATGTTAGCAACACACCGTAGACTCTCTCGTTCTTGTACAATTGTACACTTGTCAAAGTCAGAGTTGTTGGGCGATGACTTATTTTGTTGGTCTCCGTTGGATACGATTTTCTTGCCCCATTGACACGCATTCGTATGCACCAAAGGGACCGTGAGTGACAACTATTGTATATTCATTATATTGTGACTTGTGAGTAATGTCATATAAACAACTTTAAAAAATAAACCTATAATTTTTTTTTTCTAAAAAATAATAATATATATATGACAAATTTGATAATTACAATGAGAGGGAGATTTAAATTTGGAATGTACTGTATATGCTTATAAATATAAAAGTGACATTTGTTATTTAATTATTTAAAATTAATTGATTTGTTTTCATTTTTTATTTTTTTAAAAATTGTTGTTAAACTATGTGCAGCATTTTACAATTTAATGAAAAAATTAATTTGTTTTTTAAAGAAATTAACTATGAGAAATATATTGTGAAGGATAATAACACATGACTTAATGAAAGAAAATATTTGTCTTCAAATTAGTGATGCTAAGAATAATACACATTTTACTATATATACCTTAAAACAGATACGTCACCATAAAAACATCAATATAGATGTCGATGAAGTGGCATAAATCACATTTATTATTATGTCAATTTATAAGTATTTTGTAATAAAATAAATAATAACTTTACCATTTTACCATTTCTTATCTTGATGTATAGAGAACCAACTTGATTAAATCTATTTATACAAGAGAAAATAGGATATATTAAAAAAAATGTTATAAACATGCTTTAAGTACAAACTACAATTTCTTACAAAAGAAAATACACAAAATACAACATGCATGTGTTATCTTGTGAATTAAAAAGGGAAATTAATAATTGACCTCATTGATTTGGCTTTATCATAATTTGGTTAAAAAACTTTCAGTTGTTACATTTATTCTCCTAATCTGAAATAGTTAGGCTTATGATTTTATTTTATTTCAATTTTTAAAGATTAAAATTTGACAATTGTAAATATTTATAGAACTATATTGTCATTGCGTCAAATCATAGGGGATGAGGGGAGTAATTTGTTTGTTTTGAAAATGGAAAACCAATTCATTTGGATAAGACCCTAACAATTTAACTCCCCCAATAAAAACTCAAACTCATAACTTTTAAGTGGAGATTGTAATGTTTTTTTGTGTTAGAGCTCCGTCTATTCCTCATTACGTATATTTGTTTCTTATAAAAGAAAAAAGAAAAAAGAAAAAAGAAAAAAAGAGAATGAATGTAATTGTGTTTGACAAAGGACATATGTTATCTTTGCGTGCATGCTACACTCCTAAGTCCTAAGGATCCAATTTTCATAATTAGATAATTAGATATTGAAAATAATAACACCAACATCCAAAAAATAGATTATGAAAGTAGAACAAAATAATTTACCTTTTAAAATTTTTTTTTTGCAAAAATACAATTGCACCCTATAATTTTAACCAAAATTTATTTAAATTCTTTAATTTTACTTTTGTTCAATCAAGTCCTCTAAGTTTCAAATTCATTCAAGTAAAATTTTATATCAAATTTCATTAATTTTTGTAGTTAATTGTCCCAAATTTTATATTTTATATTTAAATTTTTTAAATTAAAAAAATCTAATTAATTATGAAATTTTTTTCTTGATATATATATTTAAAATTTTAACTGAAGTTGACAGAAAGACCTTGAATTGAATAAATTTGAAGACTCAATTGAATGAACCCCTCCTCTATCTTGTGTGTGCATGTTTATATTTTATTTTTTATAAAAAAAATTGAATGAAAGCAAAATTTGAAATTTGAAATGAATTTTGGTCAAATTTAGACGGTGCATTTTGTATTTTAGCATTTTTTTTTAATTTTTATCCGAAAGAATTTGGCCGCTCAAAATGTTTGAACGGTTAAGATTGAAAGGAATCAGCACTTTGAGCGGTCAAGATTGGAAGCTTTCTTTACAGAACCCGCCCGGATTCTCAGGTGAACACACACACACACACACACACTCTCTCTCTCTCTCCTCTTTCTTCCTTCTTCCTCTTAAAAAGTCTCCGTTACAGAACCAGTGCTTCTAGCTAGGGTTTTGCACACTCCGATCAATGCTGTTCCAGTAGCATCAAACTACAGGTACCTTTTTTTTAAACCCAAAATGCCCTCCTGTTTTCCCAATATTCACGTCCTTCACCCATTTCTTTTATTCTGTTTGTCTTATTTTCTGTTTGTTTTGACGGAAAAACTTCTTCTAAGATCATTGGAATCTAAATTTCAGTTTTTTTTTTTCTTGATCCAAGTTTAAGCTTCTAGAAGATTTCAATTTGTTTTGATAAATACATTTGTATTTTTATTGTTTAGACTTTGAAAATTGGCATAGCCGGAGAAGACATCATTTCAATTCGATGTTTCGATTTTTTGCTGATTATGTTCCACAAGGTTGTTTCAAATTTCACAAGTTTAGTATCTATGTCTGTCTTGTATGTGACATATTTCTAGTTGGTTGAAATTGAACCTTGTCTGAAAATGACCAAATGGTAGTTCTAATTCGCATGTGCACTGTCTGATATATATATATATATATATATATTTTTTTTTTTGATAAATAACGGAATTGTATTAATCAAAAGTCCAGGTACACCGGGGGTGTACATGGAAAACAGTACATCAAACACATAAATTACAAAGATCAAGCATTTCTAAAAAATTAGAACAGGGGAAAAGATTAAAGGAAGAACTCCACTCTAGCAAGGTGTGAAGAAGAAGAGATTTAAATTCTGAAATAGACCGTTCCTTCCCTTCGAAAGATCTTGAGTTCCGTTTTCGCCAAATACACCATAGGACACAATGTGGGACAGCCCTCCATAAATCAATGCTCCGATGCCCACCGAAGGAACCTTGCTAACTTGAAAATAAATCAGAGACACCATGCGGCATAACCCACTGAATACCAAATAGAGCCCACACCATAGACCATAATTCTTAAGCAATAGGACAATGAAGAAGAAGATGATTCACTGATTCCCCACTCTTTTTACACATATAGCACCAATCTACAACTGCAACACCCTTATACCATAAATTCTCAATAGTCAAAATCTTACCTAATGCGGCAGTCCATGAGAAGAAAGCAACCCTTTGAATTTGATAATACTATGTGTACATTACCAGAAATGATTGAAATTCAGAGCAGTTGAAGCTCATGGTGTGGTATTATGTGTTTTGAAGTGATTGAATTTTGTTAAATTGGATTTAAATCTTGACTCACTGAAATGAAACCCGTATAGGAGTGTTGTAAAGTTATTTTGCATGAGTTTTGGAGAATGGGCATTTTTTATTTTGTTTTTAAAGATCAAATATTTGATATTCTGGGTGCATGTTTGTTGTTCATCTATTGACAAGGAGTGGTTTTTAGTTGATCTGCCTTTGTCTAGGTAGAGTTGGACGGTTTGCTATCAAGATTTGCTTTGTGTTTCCCAGCTTCAGTCTGGCTGGGACTAGAGGGAAGTTTGAGGGGCCGTTGTTTGGGCATAACATAGGATGGACTTGACGTTTCTGAGTGCCGTTCTAGTTGGGGCAGGTTGCCTTGCTCTGGGATACTACATTGGTGCGCGATATCCTGGTCATTTCTTTATCTCAGCCAGATTAAATAAAGATAGTGAAGTTGTTGGTAGTGGGAAGAAGAAGGATAAGCAAAAAGTGCCCCTTGAGATTGAAAGTCTGGCTAGCATTCTTGAAGACTTCAAAATGGTATGCTCTCTCTCCCACTCAAACACACAAAAGGAGAATTCCAGGGGAAAAAGAACTGAAATTCTTCTGTGCCCTCCACCCGCTCCCCCTTGCAGGTTTTGGTTGTGAGGAATGATCTAAAGATGGGTAAAGGCAAAATTGCTGCCCAGTGCAGGTAGCCTCAAATTTTATATAAAATGTATATTTTGTTATGTACATGTATAACTCCAGTATAACTAGTAGACTTTAAAAGTAGTATTCTTTGGTCTTCTTTCAGATATCTTCTTATAGATGCAAATCAACCTTAGTCGAGACACACTATAGGTTATGTTGATTGATTGATTAATTAATTATCTGTTGATGAATTCTTTTCCATGCGATGATATGTTTCGTTTTGAAACCAATTAACAATTCTGTCTTAGCAAAATAAAAGAGGCAGCCAAGTAGAATTCTGAATATAATGGATGCATATAAGACATATTAGTATTTTTGGGTAACGTTTTTTGGCGGCTTAGTGATGCTGTAACATTTGATTAAAATCATAAATAAAAAATTTTGTCTACTTGCACAAAGCCTATAAAGAATGGAGTTATGGGCCAATGAACTCTATTTGACCCTCTTCCCTTTGTAAGAGTAAAGTGGGATAAGGTAATAGGTCAAGACCCACTGGGTCTATGTAATTACCATTGAAAAAATGGCGTTATGGAGACTTAAAAGAGTCATCGGCCAGAATTTTGGGGTGATTCTTCATATTTGGGTTAGAAATTTATAAACACAGAGGGTGGGTTAGCATTTTGGCTCCTTTTCCTTTTTGAAGTCATTGAATGTCCCTTTTAGGTTCATACTCTTGCTTCTGCTACTTACATATGCCAGAAGCCTCTTGAGTCTTGAACTTTGGTTCTTTAAGGATCATAGATTGTTTCATCAAGTAAAGTTAATATGGAGATGTAGCGTTTATGAATTTGAATTTGTGCACCGAAGATCAGTGGCTGATTTAACAAGGATTTAATGATACTAGTTGAGGGCATTACAACGTTGAGGAATACGAAAAAAATAGGGTAGAGGCGGTCAGGATAGATCTGGCAATAAGAGAGATAACTTCTGAAAAGGAGTTCTTCCAATACCTTGTAGTTGGGCATTGAGACTTTGTTGAGTTGGGTTGGATATCTTTTCTTTTTGATAAATGGATCTTCTACTCTTCTTAGAAAGGTTGGTTTCATTAGAGAAATTTGTCCAAAATTTTAACATTTATTTTGTATGGTATATGAAATGTGTCTATTTTACAGTCTATATTTTTAGAAGAAGAAGAAGCTTATTACTGCTTATATCTACTTAAATAAATTTTTTTTTTTTATACTTTATTTCTTTTTGGCTTCAAGGAAATGATGCTGTTTTCATCTAGATCTTTGACATTAAGCTCTTATATAAATTGTGAAGGCTAGATATCTATTTCCAGATACCATGAATGTAAAAGTAAAGGACATTCTTGGACTTAACTCTTTGAATGACCGTTGTTAAACCTTAGTCTTGAATAGACTATTTTATCTATTTTGTTATTTTTAATTTTAAGTAAACCACTTATGTATTCATGTTATGTGTATGGTATACTTATAACAATTGTGGATTACTCATTGATTTAGTATATATATAATTGTGAAATGCTTGAGAGTTGGGTTGACATGGTTTATGTTGTAACTTCTTTACTTTTTCCCCCTACAATGGTTGGCCCACCTACTCAGCAAAACATTGACATTGATGATCCATTGCCGTGGTTAGTTGTTGCATGCTTGCTATATTTTTTCCAGAATTAAAATACATTTTCATCTAATTCATGATCCAAATCTTTGCCTTGTTTGATCAGTCATGCAACATTGGGTCTTTATAAGAAGCTTCTTCATCGGGCACCAAAAGCTTTAAACAGGTAAGGTCACACATAAATCTGCCAGTATATTGCTTAATCTTTCTATGTCTTGTGACTAAGTTTGTTTGTATGCAGGTGGGAGATGTGTGCGCAGCCTAAGGTGGTTGTAAAAATAGAAAGTGAGGAAGATATGCTAGTTTTGCAAGTAAGTGTTTTTGTGTGTGTGTGTGGTTGTTTTTGGTTTTTTGAGGCTATGTGGTGTAACATAGACCTATTCTTTGTTGCTTACTCTTGTTATTAATATTATAGCATCTAAATTGAGTCTGCTAAATTCATATTTATGATTGATTAGTTACAGAAGTAGCTATAGTTCTCCCTGTACTTTTGGACTGCTTTGTGCTCTATTTGCATGAAGTAGCTTTTTCAATATACATCTTTCTTACTTATCAAAAAAAGAAAAGAAAAAAAGAAGTAGCTATAGTTGAAATGAAGATTTTAGACTCAGGTTAGTTAAAAGGAACCCTTTCTTACTTTAACTAGTTTTCAAGGTTTGCTACTTCTGTTAGCATGTTGTTAGTAGATAGTTGAGGCCGAATTTGATTGATTGACACTCCTATCTAGATTATCTCTTTATTTTTTTCCCCAAAAAGTGAGTGAATAAACCGTAATTAGGACGCCAGTGTAGGTGCATGATGTTACATTTTTGTAACAGAATATGGCAGCCAATGATGAAGGGATGCAAATAATTTTTTTTAATCTTGCATTATCATTTATCATCTCTTTATTTTTCTTCTGAGCTAATACTTTTTACTAAAAGAAATTTTGGATTCCTTCCCCTCCCATCGGTTTCTGATGTCTACCGGTGTTCTTTTTTCCTTTTTCTGGTTTATAATAAGCTTTTATTTTTTTTTTTTTTTTTTTTAACTTAAAAATTTTGCATGAACTTAAACTGGGAAGTTTGTGAGCTGATTGGATGAAGCCTCATTTATTTATTCCTAGCTTTTTTTGAGCCATCGGCAAAACTTTCACTGTGACATTTGTTTTTTGTTTTTAAAAAAATTTATAATTCTTCTCAGTGTTTATACTTCATTGGCTGGTATAATTTCAATTCTCTGATGTTTTTAGTTTTTACTCCCCCTTTCTCCTTTCTCCTTTTTTTTTTCTTGAGGAAAGAAAAAGTGAAATTATGTTTCTGACTTGTCCTTACCTATAAAAAAGTTTCTAATTTGTCCTCTTTTCGTACCATATTCTCCCGTTCAACTGGTTTTTATATTTTATGTAGTGCATGTTTGTTTTATGGGCTTGACTATTTTTTTTCTCTAAACCTTATTTACTTTGGCAGGAGCAAGCAAAATCACTAAAATTACCAACCCACATTACAATTGATGCAGGGAGAACACAGATTGCACCAAGTGAGTTGCAAACAATTCTTTCTTGTAGATTGATCTTGGTTTTGGTTGTGCATACAGTTGATTGATTTTTCTACTGATATCTGGGACATATATATAATCAGTGGATGGGAAAATAAAAAACATGTCTAGTCTTTCATGTGCAATGTTAGATTAATGGTTAAGTGATTAACATCGCTATTTCCTATTAGCGTAAGCTTTTGGTGCAATCGGTAATTTATCATGCTATTTCCGATTGTCCTAAAGTTCGAGCCTTATCTCACCTCTACTTTGCATTTAAAAAATTAAAATCCCACACACGATGAGTAATTTTAGAATAGTGGTTAAATGATTAAATTCACTATTTTCTATTAGCTTAAGTTTTTGAGACAATTGATAATTTATCACGTAGTTTGTTCTTTTCATCAAATAAAGCCATCCACTAATAATGCACTGAATGCAGAAAGATCGGAATAGAGATGATTGGGTCTGGTAGGTACAGAGAGATGGGGACTGGGGAGAGGCAGGTTTGGCTGGCTACTTGAAGAAGCCTTTTAGATCAGTAATTTGTGCTTTTTGGATAATTGAGCTTGGATTCCAAGCTAAGAAAAGGTGAAAGACACTGTTTTGCACTGTAGCAAACAGAGAGGAACAGGGTTCGGTCCCTTGGATAGTGTACTACAAGGGTATATGAAGTGAAGTTGAACCTCTGATGAGTCTTATGTAAACAATGCAATCCCAATGTGCTGCAAGCCAGTAAATTATAATTAAGTACCATCTTTGAGACATCATACATGGAGGCATGAAGAAATAAGACAGCTTGAATGAAGTATTTATCAAAAAGAAAAAAGAAAAAGAAAGCTTAAATGAAGTAAAATAGCATGTGTTTTCTCTTCAAAATGCTGTTCCAAAGTCTGTGGTTCCCACTGCCTATAGTCCTTCCAGTAATTGTGGTTTGGATTTATATTACTTTTTTTTTTGGTTAACACTGTTCCAAACAGTTGAATTGGTTCTATAGATCTTATCTAGTTCACATTTGTGTCATAAACTTTCATGCTTCAGAGGCTGCTTAAGCAGTTTATATTATGAAATAACTTATTAATTCTTTGATCTTTCAGATTCAAGGACGGTGATGGCTCTTCTCGGTAAGTTCTCTTCTCAATACCTACATATTTTGCTTTTTTTTTCCTCTTTCTTATTAAGGACCCAAGAAATAATAGTAAGTTTTAACCGGTTGGTATGATGGTGTCCTTGGAGCTTCCCAACTTGACTGCAGATTACTAGATTCTTTTGATGCTAAAAGATAGAATGCTTACATATGTATACTCTCTTCCATACCAACAACGCATTTGGTTTTTGCTTATGACATCTCTCTCTCTCACTCTCTCTCCTCCCTATATTTATGTGTGTGTGTAATTTATATTATATTCTAATTTATCATTCAATTGATTTATTCGAAAAAATACAGGACCTATTGAAGTGGTTGATGATGTAACTGGTGGACTAAAACTATTATAGTTGTTTCTTCATTCAAGTGGATCTTCATCCTATGCCCCACACAATGGTGGAGCAGTTAGAGGATACCAGTGATTGATCAGATGTCTTGGACGGCAAGTGAGTCCAATTACATTTTTTGAAGATCCATGTCATGCAGGGCCTTAACCAGATGTTCACATTTAACCTTTCTTTATTACCAATTGCGATGATGATGAAAAATGACGACCAAATCTTTGTAATAGACTCATTAGGCTATGGAGTTAATATTGATCGCATTACAGCAGTTCAACTTTTATTAGATATGGAAACTAATGCCAAATTGCTAATGAGCTCTATCTCAAATTACACCTCTCACACTCAAATTACACCTCTCACAAAAATGCTTGGAACGTGAGATTGTGGGTTAAATATACTGGGTGCCTGCATAACTAACCAGTAACAAAATTAGTGGAAAAACAATTAGGCGGATTCAAGCCTCAAGAATTCTCAATTTATGCTTAGACATTTGTCCACAGAACAACATTTCCAACAGGTGCTTTAAACCAATTTTAAAATTTTGGAGAGTGAACCTATAAAGTTGGGTTCCAACACTTCCTATTGAATACAAAGTAGAACACAAAAAATAATATAGAGGATTTGTATTCCTCTCGGATACCTCTTCTAATTATGAGATGAGTAACTGTACTGTGCAAACAAAAATTTGAGACTAATATTGAATACCTGAATTAAATATTCAGCTTTCCTTTCACTCTCTCAATTTCTTTCTCACCTAGCCCTTCTCTCTACTTGGGTGAAGGTAGATGGACAGGGATGAGGGTACGATGACAATGGAGGGACAGGGAGGATGTGGTGGTCGAGGGAGGTTGACTCCTGCCCTTCACATAGATGAGGGTATGCTATTTTCCCTCTATAGGGTGGGTAATTATTGGGTGCTCCCAGAGTACTATAAATACGTACTCATTTCTCTCACATAACTGTGGGTCTCACTAATTAAATTTATGGTAAGACTCATAATTCATGTGATAGGATGGAGTACGCATTTATGGTACTTCTGGAGTATTCAATAATTTTTCCTATAGGGTGGAGTTGATTTTGGGGAGAAAATAATAACAAATCGAGAGAGGAATAGAATGGTTTAATGAAATAGAGAAAGAGTAGTGAGGTTCTTGGAGGTATGTTTGGAAAAGTGGTTAGTTAGAATACTGTGTTATATATATATATATATAAATATATATATTTTTTTTCCCTTCTAATTTGGGTGAAATTTTAAAGAAATTATTGTAGATATAACATACCTCTAATCCCTTGATGTATTAGATTATAATTGACTAACTTGTATCTCATATATTGATTCTAATGATTAAATTCTTTTGAAAGTTGATATACAAAGTATAGCTACATCTAAATATTCTAAACATTTTCCAAACTTGATGGCGCATACAATGTCACCAGGGACAAAGCCAGGAGGGGGAAGGGGGAGCATGAACCGTGAGATTTTACAAAATCCTAATTAACATCTCCTTAGCAAATGAAAAATCACGAAGTAATTGTTTTTATTTTTTAAATTAAATTGCAATGCAGTTATCTATCTCGAAAATTATTTATGATTGATTTTGTAATAAATCTCACGGTAATTTTCCTTTTAATTTATAAAATCAAAGCAAAATATTAGCGAATGAAAAAGCACAAAGTAATTGTTTTTTTTTTTAATTTTTAAATTGCAATGCAATTATCTATCTTGAAAATCATTTATGATTGATTTTGTAATAAATCTTATGGTAATTTTCCTTTTAATTTATAAAATCAAAGAATTCCTTAAAAAATATAATCTATAAAACAAATAAAAGTTACTCATAATAAAAATTTATCTTATGAATAATTTTAGTTTTTCCTTTTGAAAAAGTCAAATATTGTAGTTGACTTACCCATGATCTACAAATCAAATAGAAGTTATGTTAATAATCTCATTGTATGTCCAATAACATTTTAACAAAAAAGTAATTATTATTGCTAAAAGAAAAAAGAAAACAAGAAAAAAAACACAAAGCCAAAATAAAATAAAATAAAAACCATATGAGAAAGATTATTTAGCGTTTTGAAAACTAGATTGACCATAGAACCAAAAGGAGAGCTTATGGTTTTCAGGTCAGAGTCGTCAGATTGAATTCAAATCATGATGATATCATAATTAACATATATATATATATATATATATATATATATTAGCAAAAATAGAAAAGTTGGCATAAACATACCTTTTCTTTTTTACCAATAAATTTATTGTCAATGTAGTCCAATATAGTCATTGATATTGATGGCTTTTTACAAAAATTCTACTCATCATATTGAAAGCATGATTCAACCAATAAGCTACAGCATAAAGATCTCTACAATTGCCTTTTATAATTGTCTTATAGACCTTGTACAAGTTCTTCTTTATTCAAAAGATCTTAATTCCCAATCATGCTCTCTCTATATATAACCTTATAGATATATCCCATTACAGGCCTTTCATTAAATCAACAATCTGTAACAGATAAATTAGCAGTGACACAATCTTGAAAATAACATTACTATCATTCCAAAACCCATTATCCAACATGATAGATACTACTTTTCTTGCCAATTTAGAGTCCACAAAATACTTGCAAGTCACTAATGCTTATAAGTCATGCTTATGATGTCGAATGCTTTCCACTGCAATGAAAGTGGTAGCAAACCTGGCCAAAATGGTAAAATACTCCTTTTGTTCAAAAGTTCCAGCAAAATGCCCCTGTTCTCGAAACAATTTAGCGATATGCTCTTGTTTTGAAACTCAATTTTCTAAAAATCGAGTTCCATTATTATTATTATTATTATTAATTTTTTTTTTTAAAGTTTGATTGCCTATAACTCGATTTTCTATAAATTGAGTTTTATATTGAAACTCGATTTTTAGAAAATCAAGTTTCAAAACAGGGGCATATCCCTAAATAGTTTCAAAACATGAGCATTTTACTGGAACTTTTGGGCGAAAGGGGTATTTTGCCATTTTTGCCTAGCAAACCTCATTAGTCCAAGGCGTACAATTTCTGTCCATCCAAGTCTCTTCCTCAACAAAGAAAGCAAAAGCACATGGGTATAAAGGAACATTTTAATCTTGGATGCACATTATGCAAGTTCAACAATAGGAGACATTTTTCTATATTTAAATATAGTTTCTTAGTTACATTATATTTTATATTTAAAAAATCAAGTTCATATACGAAATGTTGATATTGTAGAAATAGCGCATTGATAAATCGTGAATGAAATGCGATAAAAAAAGTTCTAGGTTTTTCCGTAAGCTCAATTGATAAAGCTTTTGTTTTTGTTGTTGTTGTTGTCAAATAACAGATGAATTTAAATCCCGCACACACAAAAAATCAATTACTATCTTAGTTTGATGATAAATAACAATTATTATAAAACGAATATCATATATTTAATTTTTATAAAAAGATTTGTATATAACATTACTTATTATTCACCATAAATTTGGGTGAGTAATAAAAACATAAACTTCATCATGGGCAACCATGAAGAATAATTTTAGTACCACACATTTTCATATAAACTTTATCACAACTATCCTATGTAATAGTGATTAACCGTCTATCACTTTTATATAGACTTATCATTTTTTCTCCATCATTTACCGTTAGCGAGGACTACGGTAAAGAGTGTTTGCAAGTACATGTTTCCAACCATGAATTAGAATTGTGGTAATCGTTTGCTCTTGTGAGCCAAGTAAGGAGGCTATGACAATTATTAAAGGGTTACTTCATGTATAAACTTATTATTTTTTCTCCATCATCTACCGTTAGCGATAATTACGGTAAAGAGTGTCTGCAAGTACATGTTCCTAACCTTGAATTAGAATTGTGGTAATCTTGTGCTTTTGTGAGCCAAGTAACGAGGCTATGACAATTATTAAAGGGTTTCTCCACGTGAATTATAACTGTCGGCCAGTTGTATTCCTGTTTTATAATATTGATTGGCAGATACGAATGACTTCTAAACTTCAATATGCACATGACTCCAGTCCACACCTAATAAAACATATATTGCCCATATTCTTCCGTCTCTCCCCACTCTTCACCGCACAGTTCTTGCACACTTCCATCTTTCCAGGGGAGAGAATATCCACGACCAACAATGTGGGCTGTTGATTTGCAAGTAATGTTAGTGGTGGGTTTATTGGTTATGTTACAGGTTCAACAGTCTTTGCAACTGAGATCTAGTCATCCAATGCATGGGGTTGTGGACAAGATCAATGAGAACGCAGGACCTTATATTGGGCTAGTGATGACTTTTCCTACTGAAGAACTTGCACTTATAGACTCTGCTTTCTTTGTTCCCAGCTCGGAGATCCCATGGGTTGACTTGGCTGGTACTCTCTCTCTCATTGTCTTTGTTTTCTTTCTTCTTTTGGACTTGTCGGTGTTGATTATTGACTAGAATAGCTTTCGTTGAAAAATGAAAATGTTTTGTATAAATGGTCTTAATTTGGGGGAGATGGCCCAGGTTATGCCCATTTAGCCCAAAAGTTATGTCTTGTTGGAAAGATATTTATAAATGTTTTATATTTAAATATATTTTGGTAAATAAAAAATCAAATGAATTAAAAATATACAAAAATAAATTAGGATTTATTTAAGAAAAGGACCATATATTAATCAGAATTTGTTTAATTATAGGCTGTTTTTACTCTAATTGCCAAGAGTCATCAATAGTTTAAATTCCCTTTTTGATCCTTCCCCAATTATCAAAAAAAAAATGTTATTTTATTCTAATCAAACAATGAATTCTAGTTGGTTTTAATTTACATGTAAATATGTAATAAATACCAAATTTAAAAATAAAAAATTATGACTATGTAAGCTTTTAAACAGTTGAAGTGACAACATAAGAAAGAGTCAATCTAAAAAGTCAAGTACTTTCATTTTTGTATGTGTCAAAAAAAAAAAAAAACTTTCATTTTTATATGTGCGCATTTTTGTTGTGGCAAAGGCATTAGTTGCACTGTCAGCTTTGCTGTATTCTTCTATGGAGTTTAGATTTACTGAGAAAATCGTGTAGTTACACACAATCAGCACTGTCAGCTTTGCTGTATTCTTCTATGGAGTTTAGATTTACTGAGAAAATTGTGTAGTTACACACAATCAATAAGCAAATGCCTACAGGGAATATGAAAAAAAGTTATCAGACATACACATTGTCATGCCTGCACATAACGAAAACTTCTTGCCAATGTGTCTATTTTGTTGATTGCCTAGGAAGGAGGTTCAACATTGGGACTATTAAAGGTGAAGATGTAATTTATGTGATGACTGGAGAGCAAACAGTAAGATTTCATTTATCTTTCATTGTTTTTTTCAATACCACAACAATTAATACATACTACATATACTTGATGTGAAACATTTTTCATGAGTGGTAGACTTGACCTTTTTGTGGCACTCTTAGGTGAATGCAGGTATAACTGTTCAAATCCTACTTGATACATTTGATATCATAGGAATTGTTCATTATGGGATTGCTGGAAGTTCTAATGATTCATTGTACATTGGTGATACCTAATAGTGATGATGATATAGCCATGAACAGTTAACAAATATCAACACAGTACCAAAATTGTATACCGTCTCATGTCCCAAACTACTTGTGAAAACTACATATATGCACAAGGCATAATATGAATTTCAGCAATATATGGAAAACTAAAGGGAATGTAGCCTTGTAGGTAATACTCATAATATTTTTTGGGGTGTGTGTGTTTTCTTTGGGGGGGAAGTAAGAGAAGAAAGAAATGCAACATCCAATTTCCAAATATTCATTTCACAATGTCTATCAAATAATAAAAACTCCTCAAGCAGTCGACCATTCATTTCCCAGTGTCCTTCGCTTTATTCATCATGTAACTCTTCAGCAAGACTATCATTACTAACAGTCAATTGTGTTCAGCTCTGGCATCATTTAGAAAAGAACCATGTAGAGGAAAATGAAAACACTCGCCTCTCCTTTCCCCTTGATCACTCAAAATTTTAGGTCCTACACCCCGACTATAACCTAAAGCCTTCCACTTGTCTAATTATCTTCCATATGGCTATTGGCCTATAATGATATCCTATATAACAATTGACTAAAAGGCCTTTGTCTTTATTTTCAACTGAAGTCCCCTATAAACATGTCATCCTAAAATCAATAAAAATGCATGAGAAACTAAATTTTTATATGTAATTAATAAGGAACTAAAGATGAGACATATTGTCTACCTGAAACACCAAAGGTTGTATATGGATTGAGAGGTTCTACTGCAGATATATATCTTGACAATGCAGCTTATAGAGAATTTCTTTTCAAAGCATTTAATGTCTCAACTGTTGATGAAGAGAGCACTGCAATTGTAATGGTTAGTAAAATAAAAAATAGATTCACTTAATGATAATTCAAATGTGTTTGTAAAGAATGTCTGTTTACATGTTTTGTGTTGTTGCTCTCTATGCAGACATCTCTATCAAATGGAGTGCCTTGTATTGTGTTTCGTGGTGTATCAGATTATGCAGGCGGAGAGGGATTACCAACGAGCCTTACTTATTTGGCTGCTGTGAATGCCCTCAGTGTTGCTGTTGAGTTTATTGGATTATTTGAGGCTAGAGAAATATTGCTAAATATGTAAACAAATTATTTAATTTTGATAAAGTAATGTTCTAAAATATTTAGCAATGCCTCATGTTGTACAGTTCGTACTGATTTCTAGAAGGTCTTGCCCTGCCTACGAGGTGTGAGAGTTCCTAAGTGTGACCTATGAATGTTACCATATCCGCCATGTGAATGACTCTCTTGGGAGCTGTCTGGTGTGGACACGTCTAGTTGTCCTACACATGGATCAGTGAATACACCACTAAATCTAGAGCTAAGGTGAAGAATGGAAGTCCCCACTTCCTTTAGGTCCAAGAAACACTCTTGGCCCTTACTTAGAGGTCCAACTTAACTAGACTTGAGTCTGGAGTTAGGGTATGGGTTTGCCAATTTGTTAGGCAGGCACCCAGACTTGCTTGACCGAATGGATCAGCCTCCACTAATATTTCTAGGCCATTTTTGATAAGATCCAAGAAAGTCAAAGAACTTCTGTGTTATTGCTTATCTCTTTTTGTGAGTATACTCGGGTATATATATACAAGCCTTATCACTATACTCAACTAATCAATGATTACAACCAATGATTTAGTAACTACCAACTAACTAATCAATGATTAACAGTGCAGTAACTAACTAATTAGCAATACTAACTGACTCAACTCAACAGCCTTGGCACAACTCAGCAGCCTTGTATCAATTTTCAATCAAAGGTTTGACTAAGTTGGTTCCCATCTATTATATACAGCTAGTCGCTAACCCGTGTGATGTAGGGAGAAATTCAGAAAAATGTTCAAGAAATTCATTTTTTTAAATTCATCTTCCTCTAGATTGATGAAAGCTATAAGATTAATTCCTGTTATTCATGCACTTAAACAACAAGTTTAAATGGTTAAATGTTGCAAGTTTGATGAATCCATAATCATAACCTTTAAAAATACTTCGTTCCAGACTTACAAAAGTAAATTTATGAATCTTTACTCCTCCTTTAGCAAGCACAATTATTTTTTAATTAAATCTCCTTTCAAATAGTGTTTCTCAGTATTGGTACATTTTGTAGTTGGAAAAGAGATATGCAAGTCTAATGTTTAGTTCATATTGCAAAGTTACATGCTACTAATAATTTGTTTCTAAATATTTGAAGATTGATCTATTTAACGAGGCATGTTATATAAACTAATTCATTAAAAAAAATGTCAAATGTTTCTTGAAAATTCAATTGGTTGAAAACACAATCGATGCTATCTAACAAAATTCCACTTTGAATTCATTAAATTTTATTAAAACGCAAAACCCCATTTAAGACTAATAGGTATTCGCTAAACTATCTAGCCATGCAACTATATAAGTTGATAGTGTATATATCGTGTGCGGGAATGTGGATATGCATACACAAAAACACACAAAATTAAAATACAAATCCTGTGTTCCTACTTCTCTATAAAATCTAAAAGGGAATAAAAACCAACATCAAAGTTGAATAAAAATTGTATCTGAAAGCATAATGAAAAAGACATTTCTTATTAACTTATATCCCAAAATTTTAAGGAACATCTCGAGTAGTTTAGTAGTTAAACATAGCTTTTAGTAACTATAGCATTCAGCAAGAACTTTCAATATCTAGCCTAATTTACAATTTTTTTTTTCAATAAGTAACCTAATTTACATACATGATAGCTTAGCAACTGAGAGAAGACTTCCACTAAAACTTCTATGGCACCATCAAACCCCAAACTTGTCAACATGCACTAATCCAAAATGGTTCCTCTTTCCTTTAGATTCAATTTTTCCACCATGTTCTATAAGAAGTTACATACAATCATCATAGAACTCCTAATCATAACCTGAGGCAAGTTTTCAAGAACTCCAGATTATGGTTTTCTTCCACTCTATCTATGTGTGGGAGTGCAACATTAGGTACACAATTCAATGTAAGCATTCGTCTCTAGTCTAGAAAAAAAAGGTAAATAATCATCAGTTGAATTATTTCCAATTAAAACAGATTTTGGATGCATGTTTGATTCAATAATTCAATAAAAAAAATAATTAATAGGAGTTTCTTTGAATATATTATGTTGAACCTATTACTATAAATAGAATTTATATAATATTTCAAAGAAATTATTACGCATTTATAGCTTAATATAAAGGAAAAACAAAAACCTTGAGATAGAAGACAGGTAACTCATTATCTTCGTCTAAGTCCCCCTACATCACCTTTCACATCCAGCAAATCAATACGAACTACAAAACACAAACATAGAAAACTCATCAAATTTTCCCCACAAGTAAAACAATAGTACAAATACAAAATAAGTTTGTCATTGAATCCTTAACATTGAAACAGTAAGCAATGGAAATTAATAAATCAGAGAGAGCTTTAAAAAAGAGCATCAAGAACTCTCATTTCCACCTTCATGTTTGTGTATTGAATTGATGTTAGTTGCATTGAAAACTATACATAAAATAAAAACCCATAAACAATTACATCTAGAATAAGAAAATTGTGTTATTTCAATTTCAACTAACAAATCAAATAGCAAAGCTATACTAGGGGAAGGAAAAGAATCGAAACAAAAACATGCCAACAAACTACCTGGATGTTCATGGCCTTCATGCTGGACTTAAGTTGTTCATGGCATTCTTGTTAGACTCAAGTTGGCTTCCTAGGCAGTAAAAGTTTATAAAATTTTCACACTATTACATTCCCCAAAATTCACCAAATTTGAAACAATATTCTAAATGCAAAATTTTTGAACTAAAACCCCAATAACATGCTCAAAATTTAAAAATTAACAAAATCAAAATTCTTTCATTTAAAAAAAAAACTTTTTGGGTAAACTCTATGAAATAAGCAAATTTAAGAGGAAGAGAGAGATTTATCGTGCACAAAATCCCTAAGAAACTTGAGCCCTGCAGAACATACAGCTAAAAATTATAAAAATTGAAACCCAAAAAAAAAAAAAAAAAAATAGAGATGTAAAAATCTCATTTAACCAAGCATAACATAATATTTAACTTCTTCAACTAACATACTACATATATAGTAGTACATTCTTTTGGAGCAAACAAAAAAAAAAAAAACATAAGAAAGAACGAAGGAGAAAAAAAAACTTAAAATGCAGTAATTAAATTAAGCTTACTACAAAAAAAAAAAAGGAAAAAAAAAAAAAACAATTAATAAAGAATCATATGTAACCCCTGCTTAATGTTGTACATCTACAAACATGAAAAAAAAAAAAAAAAATGCAAGCATTTGCAATGAAAGAAGAAATTATTAGGGTGTTCATCTCTTGTTTGAATAACTCTTGGCCTTTTCTGTTAGTTTATCTACTCTATTATCAATTTATCATAGCTGAATGTGGCAATACCTAATTACGTGACAATTAAATCAATCAGACATTTAAATACATCCAATCAATGCACAATCATCTATATAAAACAGGAAATTTGTATTATTGATTAAGGTATGGATAAAGGCTTCGGTACAATCCATAATGACCCTCCCACACAACTCAGCAGGTAGCAAAACTACCAAATTGACACAAAAGATATACGTACATATAACAAAGTCACGTGTATTATGGCTACAATCTAAGGTTCAGATCATAAACTATCCACTATAGCGTGACGAGAATAATGTAAACCACATATGGAGACTGACTTGCAGGCTGCAGCTATTCAAAAACAATGAATATATGTTCCTTCTTCAAAATGCCAGTCTGCACAAGGAAGGTGGAAACATTATTCCTCTGATCTCCCTGAAGTTGTATAACCTCAACTTCATATAAGCCTAATAAAAATAATCACAGATTGGGGTAATTTTCCTTACCCTAATTTCTGAGCTTTTCTTTACAGCCAACGGCAACAACTAAAAATACAAAAAATTGTAGACCATAAACTCAATACCCAAACAGGAAAACACAGAAGAATTAACCCTAAAATTTTTAAATATACATAGAAAATAAAATTTAAGTATACCTCAACTTGATATACAAACTATTCTAAAAAAAAAAAAAAAAACTATCTACCCAAATGTGCGAAATAACTTTAAAAGTTAATATATCTTCAGAAATAAAATAATTATAAAAATAAAACCTAAATAAATAAAATTTTCTACAACGACCGAAACCTATAATTTTTTTTAGAAGAAAAAAAAACCTAGAATTTTAGTTGTTAAATCAAACAATTATATATATATATATATATTAAAAATACAGTTTTAATCGGTTAAATACATATATTAGATTTTATTAAAATTTTACAAACACTAGTATGATAAGAATATAGTTATCCTATATTATAGTATGCTAGTCTAGAATTTCTAAGCTCTTCTTCAAATATGCTGTTTTCTGATTCAATTAAATGAGGAGTTTTGAAACTGTGAAAGATAGGAAGAGCAAAAGGAGTGATTCACTTAAATAAGGAGAGGAAGAGATGAAGGAGGGAAGAGAGAGGTTGGAGTTAGAAAGTTGAAGGTCTGTAGTATCTATTGAATTTGTCTTTGGAAGAGAGAGAGGTTGATGTTAGTCATACTGAAGGTCTGAAGAAGAAGAAGAAGAAGAAGAAAGGGTGGGCATTTAAAAGAATAATTTTTTTTTTTAAATAACCTTAGTTTGCTAATAATTTCATCAGTTGCCCGGTTTTGAAACAATGTGGGAAACTAACATCTCGAGTTTTTAAAACTCAAGATCCGTCTAAAACTCGAGTTTCTAATACTCGATTTTAGGGTTTTTCATAAAATGACGTGGACAAAGTTTTCCACGTGGATATCGAGTTTCTAATACTCGGTTTCTAATCCACGTTTTCCACCTAGATATTGAGTTTATAAAACTCGTTTTTAAAGTCGTGATTCAGAAACACGTTTTCTGACCACTTAAAACCTAAAATTCAAACCTCACTCACCACTCTCCCTTTCAAACACTCACTCTTGGACACTACTCTTAAGCTTTCATCAAACACTCTCAGACACTCCTCACTCTTAAGCTTTCAAACCCAAACTCCCTCTCAGACATCGAAATAAGTTACTCTCACACTCACTCTCACACACCCAAATCTATCCTCCTTCAGACACCGAAACCCACCTAAATCACTCACTCTCACCCTCAAACACTCCTTCTTCAAACACTCTCATCCTTTAGACACCGGCAGCCACACATTCAGACATTGTTTCACCGGAGACGCTCAGTCACTCTAACGGAGACGCTCCTCTCATCGGCGGCCCGAAGACCCTCAGTCAAAATCCTCCTTTGAGGTATGTGTAGGTCAATGATATTCCTTCAAGTTCGTCTTCAAGTCCACTCATCTTATATAAAACACAAACAAAAGATTTTGAATGAAATGCCCATAATGAAAAATTATATTCTAGAACGATCTTGATTGTTTCCAATTAAAGAAGGAAAAAAAATTATCTGAGGGATAGTAAAGAAAAATAGGGAACACAATATTTATCTATGTACTACAATTTTTTTTTTTTTTTTTGGGTGAAACTGTAAATGTGGATTAAATTAAAGAAGAAAACGAATTGCTTACTGCAAGTAGTGTCGGCCCATTGAATTTCTTTTTATTCACAATCTAAACTAGGGAAATCCTTTCATCTGATTTATTGAAGGAATTCCAAAAAAACACAGGATGAATTGCTAGGTTATTATGACCACAAAACTTCTCACCACGTCAGGATTTCCCAAGTTATGATGACAATGATAATCAAATACCATAGCGTTATAGGCTACATACACCAATGGCAAAACTTTGTTAGAAAATAGCTAGGTCCATTGAGTAAGGTTGGCACTGGGACTAGAAGCTATAGGCAAACAGAGATAATAAGAATTCTCAGAAAAATGTAGGCATAATGACTTTTTTCACTTTGTGTATGTAGGTGGTAAAATTGTATTATTAGTTGCTATATTTTTAAACATGTTTACATTTTGGTTTATGTCATCATCTCAATTATAGAAAATGCAATTTTAAACAAGTTGTGTTTGTGCAATTCATTAATCACATAGACGTTCTCTATAAGTGAAATGACATTAGGGATTAAAATGATAATAAATTTAAAAATATAAGAACTAAAATAAAGTTATAAAAACTTAAACACGAAGATAAAGTTATAAAAACTTAAACTCGAAAATAAACTGTTCTCGTTTTTTTTTTCCTTGTATGTAATGAATTTGGCTTGTCTTGATCCCTAAATTTCCTCTATTTTGGCATTTATTGTTGTTGTTGTTGTTATTATTATTTTTCCTCTTGCTAGAACTTAGAAGTCTGCATTTGGTAGGTACTCTTTGTATTATGGAGCCTCGGATCGATGAAGAGCCAGAGATTGTGCGCCCTAGTCCTGAAAATACTTCATTGCTGATGCAACAAACAAATCATCGATCAACCTACATTTGGAATGGTGAGGTGAAATATCTAGTTCTAACAACTGCTTTAATTTTTACAAAGCGAGTTTGATTTTTAGCAAGTTCTTTCAAAGTTGTATATATAGTTCTAACAACCGCTATAATTTTTATTGATTTTGCAGGACCTGGGCCCACTTCAATGCCGTGGTCGCTCTAAGGAGATGGCAAACATATTGATGGAAGATAATCGGGTGATAGACATTATCAAGTTGGTAGGGCTAGAAGGATTGTTTAGGGCCCCTTCTAGAGAGATAGATCATGGCCTAATATCGGCCCTAGTTAAGCGATGGTGGCCGGAGACTCATACGTTCCATCTTCCACATGGTGAGATGTCAATCACCCTACAAGATGTGGAGGTCATTTTTGGACTTCCTATAGACGGTGAGGTCTTGGTTGGGCCGACTAGTGTGGGGGATTGGAGCCAACTGTGCGTGGAGTTGCTTGGTTTTGGAGTTCCGGCGAATGACAAAAAAACTTTGGTGGGGCAAAGAATTCTCATCAGCTGCCTTGTTGAGCGCATTGCAGAGCCACTGCCTCATGATGCAACAGAGATTCAGATACATCAGTATACCCGGTGCTATATTTTAGCACTACTAGGGGATAATATTTTCATGGACAAGTTAGGAGATAGGGTGCATCTGATGTTCTTGGAGTTCCTACGGAACATTCGTGATCCACCACGGTATAGTTGGGGTAGTGGTTGCCTGGTGAAAGTTCAATTAGTGTATAAAACACCAATGAACGTTTAGACCCCTAAATACAAAATTACCAACACAAGCTTATACACAAACAATATATGTGCGGAAAGATGAATATAAGCTAAATCCAAATTGGTAAAACACTCCAAACCGAAATTAATCACAACCACAGCAGTAATTAAAAGGTAAAGAGTAAGGGAAGAGAGATGCAAACACAAAGATAACACGGCGATGTGTTATCAAAGAGGAAACCGAAGTACTCGGCAAAAAACCTCTCCGCCGCCTTCCAAGCGGTCAATAATCCACTAGAGAATAAAGTTGGGATACATGAATAGTAGAAGACCTTCCAAGCCTAATCTACCCAGTGCACCTAAGCCCTCCAAGCTTCTTGCTCTAACAGGGTTACGTTGAACCTTGTCTTCTCTAGCTTACCGGATCCCGCAATCGTCCATTGCATCCACCAAATGAATTGGTCCCTTCTGAACTGCTTCCCAAGCACCAAAATACCTCCTTACTGATATGGATATGGTGAGATAAGGATTTGGCTAAATGTTCCTCTCAAGGATATGTCAATGGAGAGGGTGAGAGTAGAGGAATTTGGAGAATCAAAGGATGAAGATTGTGGATGAGTCAATCTTGTTTTTCTCTAGGGTTTTTCTCTCAAAATTCTCTTTGGAAGCTCTCTACATTTCATGGGTATAAGAGTATTTATAGTGGTGTGTATGAGGAATGGGAAAAGTCATGTTTCAACTAAACAGGGCATTCTGGCGACTCAACCTCGTGACTGGAACAAGTTGCGAGCTAACTGCCTGGCCGGACTGGAAGTTTTGTATTGTAGTGCTCCAGCTGGCGTGACCCTTCAGCTCCCCTGCATGCTTCACACGTGTGCTACCTTTGGCGACTCGCCAGTCGTGAGCTAGTCGCGAGGCTTTTCTTGAGTGCACACATCTTGACATTTCTTCACACTCTCTCACACACTACCCTTACATAATTCCCACCTAAATACAAGGTATCTAATTGCTAAATTACAAGCAAATTTGGCATGGAATAAAGCCAACACATGATTGAATAAATTCAACCTTACAATCTCCCCCTTTGGCTATTTCGTGACAAAACCCTAAAACAAACTCTAGACTTAACATGTGAGTTGGGAACAGTTGCCAAAACTCACTCACACCTAACTCTAGAACCTGTGAAGCTCTTGAACTATACGTACAAGTTTTTCCTGAAAACAACAACATAAGACGATAATTGTAAGCAGAAATCTTGAAATGCATATGGAGCAAGCACAATGCGATCAAGTAGTAAAGACTAAAGCAATAAAGCATAACTTGACCAAACGTGAACAATCACTATAAATAGTGATCACAATGATCATTCACACAAGGAATGAACATCTGGACATGCAAGCTAATAAGCTCAATGCAAAGTATCATTTGTGAATGCTCTAAAATGTGTGAAAACACAAGAGCTGTTCAGACCCCAAGTTAAAAATTACGGCTTGATAGATTTTACTCTAACTTATACTAAGTGCGGAATAGAGTAAAAGCAAGTGGATGAACAAATAAACTACTCTAAGCCATAATCAATATAACACAGTAGTAATATGAAAGCTAAAAGAGTAGGGAAGAAGGATGCAAACACAAAGACAACACAACAATGTGTTATCGAAGAGGAAACCGAAGTCCTCAGCGTAAAACTTCTCCGCCGCCCTCCAAGCGGTAATCGATCCACTAGACAATCAATTGGGATACATGAGTTAGCAATAGACTCTCCAAGCCTAATCTACCCGATGTACCAAAGCCCTCCAAGCTCCTACTCCAACGAGGCTACTCGGAACCGTATCTTGTCTAGCTCTCCGGATCCCGCAACAAGCTCCATGTTGCATCTGCCATCCTTGGCTTCTTCCAATGCTTCCCAACAGCACCAAATCCTCACTGAACACTTTGAAAGGGTGTAGTAAGTGTTTGGGCTATTAACCTCTCAATGGTATGAAAATGGAGAGGAAGGAGTTGAGGAAAATCCATAAGCAAATGTGTAGAGATATGTGGGTATAACAATCTCTAACTCTCAAGGTTTGTGGCTAGAGTTTTCTCTCTGAAGCACTCCTCAACATCTGTGGGTAATGTGGGTATAAATAGTGTAGGCACAGAAAGCGTGTATCAGAAATGATAGTTTGGCAAAACAGAATGTTTTGCTGGTGTCTCGCGGGAAGGCCTTACCCGCGAGATACTCGCGAAAGACAGCTGTCTCCATCTGTCCTGACTCTTCGCATTCCAGTCATGTGCAGGGCACATGCATCATTTCGCGGGATGCTTAGTCGCGAGCTACCCGCGAAAACTCTTCTGTCTTCAATTGCTTGAGTCTTTATACTCTATCTCTCTATCACACAACCCTTACAATTAAATCCCACAATAAATACAGGGTATAAACGATTGAATAAAATTACAATCAAATTTGTCATGGAATTAAAGCCAATAAAACACATAGTTGTAAATTACAACTTTACAATTTGCATGTCCAACACTCAACCGATACAAAAATACAAGGTAATTGCATCAAGGATATAAAATCCAACAAGGGCACAAGTGTGATGTACTAAAGAAAATGCATAACATTAACACCTAACTTTAGAACCTGTGAAGCTCTTGAACCATACGTACAGGTTTTTCCTGAAAACAACAACACAAGATGATCATTGTAAGCAGAAATCTTGAAATGCATATGGAGCAAGCACAATGCGATCAAGTAGTAAAGACTAAAGCAATAAAGCATAACTTGACCAAACATGAACAATCACTATAAATAGTAATCACAATGATCATTCACACAAGGAATGAACATCCGGATATGCAAGCTAATAAGCTCAATGCAAAGTATCATTTGCATATCCAACACTCAATTGATACAAAAACACAAGGTAATTGCATCAAGGATATAAAATCCAACAAGGGCACAAGTGTGATGTATTAAAGAAAATGCATAACATTAACTAAAAGTACTAAGCTACAAAGCAAAGGTACAAAAATAGAGTGCATAGTTTAAATACACAACATAAACTCTGATATATGATAATATGAAGCAAAATATTAAGCATAGGCCTTTTCTTTCTCTTGCTCTCTTCAACTTCAATACTCCCCCTTTGATCAAACTTTTTCTCCCCCTATCATTATACTTCCCCTATCATCACCATCTCCCCCTTTTTGTCATGGAATAGCTATTCCTCATTTTCTTCTAGCTTTCTTTGAATTTGGTCCAATTGAGTTTGGAGAGATGTGAACTTCGTATCACAACGGAGGTTGTGATGGTGCAGGAGAGAGGCAAGTCCGGACATCTTTGTGCTTATGTCGTGGACGGATGCCATAATATTGTCTAACTTCTCATCATAAGAGTATGATCTAGGGTGTGAACCACCGGGAGAAGCTGGACTTTCTGTCTTGATTCCTTTCTGACTATGACCAATGCTAGCATTGAGCGTACGAATGTTGATTGGACTTGGCTTCGGGTAGGAAGACTCATCTTCCGATGGATGAATGCCTTTGAGTTTCAAAATCTTTGAAATGAGGCAGCAGAAAGGAATACAGTTCCTTGAGCCAGTTCGCGCAGTAGTTTTGCTTAAAATATGAAATATATGAGCGCAGATATCGATCTCTTTATCAGTAATCAGGCCATGAAGGAACAAGGCTCTACCGAGATTCATGTACCTGGTGCTTGATAGAGGATAGAGATTGTGGAACATGATTGTGGTAAGCACCCTCAATTCCGAAGATAGTGAGGAAACATTAATTGATTTCCCATTGGGAGAGAGTTCCAAGTTTTCTCCAAGAGTGTCCCAAAATAAATCCTCATCCAGATTCAAGTCATCATACATCGGTGGTTTTGGAAACATTGGCCGGTTGATGCATAGGATCTCCGCCAGATAGATAGGTGTCACTGAGAAACTCCTTCCTCTAACCCAACATTTGAGCTCATCCCCTTCAAAAATGGCATTTGCATAAAACTCTTTCACCATATTCTTGTTTGCATCATCAAGGTTGGTAAGAAGGTAGTTCCAATACTTGGTGGCAAACCATTTAGGGATTTTTGTGTCAAAAAGAGACACCTGGTCAACAGCCCTTTCAACCAACAATGGAGCTTCTCTAAAATAGCTTTCATATGCCTGAAATGCAGCATATGATATGAACTTGTCAGGATCATAAATTCCTGTCGGTGATTGAGTCCTTTTTGACCTTGGGGAGAGGTCATCAACATCAATGATTGGTTCTTTTCCTTTGAGCACTTGCTTTCTTCAATGCTCTAAGCTTATGACAATTTGGTTTGGTGTGTCCTTGAAGTCCATAGTGATGGCAGAAATGTTTTGTTCTTGGAACTCTTTGTGATTTTGGAAGTGATTTCCCTTTAGCTTTAGGTTTGACAACTGATTGGTTACAAAGCTTTATCAACATCTGTTGGTTAGTCACATTCTTCTCCTTCACCACCTTCACCTTCTCAAAAGTCGTGGCAGCTACCATCGGTTCCTTGGCTTTCACAAACTTCATTTCCTTGGATATATTGGTAGCCGAATTGCTCTCTCTGGTGTATCCCAAACCGCTTTTGTTGGAGAAAGGTTTTTAATGAGCAAGTACATCATTAAGCTTCTTGGAGGAAACCCGCTCTACTTTAGCATTCGCTTGAATCACTTCAAGCTTAAGGAATTTGATCTTTGAATAAGCTTCGGTTAACTCTCTGTTCAGCGTCTCCATTTCACATTTGGTCTCCTTGTATCGCACTAGAAGACTTCTATAATCTTGTTCTACCCTCTTCATCTTTTTAATGGCTGCCTTAGCCACTTTTGCATATTCACCGGTCTTCTCAAGGAGGGAATTGTAGGTCTCTTGCAGTCCCACTGTTCCTTCATCTTCCTCATCATCAGATTCCTCTTCTATCCCTATTGACTCCAATTCAGTGTGCTCACTAAACTCTTCCACTAGCGCACCCAAATCATCCGAAGATTCCACATGAGCAATGGTCATGAATGCAAAGAAGTTTCCCTCTCCATCACAGCTTTCATCTGAATCTGAATTAGAGGAGTCGGTGTCACTAAGAGTCGTGGCATACACTTTGCCCTTCACTCTCAAATAATTGGGACACTCTTCCTTGAGATGTCTATGCCCGTTGCATTCGAAGCATGTGATTCCTTGAGAGGATTGTGTGTCCCTCCCATCTTTCCTCTTGAAATCTTTTTTCTCTTTTTCAAAATTTTGGAATTTTCCCTTCTCAGCAAACTTTCCATTCTTCTTGAACTTCAAGAACTTTTGAAAATTCTTCATAAGATATGTTACATCTTTATTGACTTCATCCTCATCCGATGAGTTGTGAGCTTCCACCCTCTCATTGATCGTCTTAAGAGCAAGGGATTTGCTCTTCCTTTGTGATGGTAATGGCAGCTCATAAGTTTGAAGTGAGCCAATTATTTCTTGAACTTTGATATCATTAAGGTCCTTGCTCTCTTCAATTGCTGTAACCTTTGCACGGAAGCTCTCCGGCAAT
The DNA here is from genome assembly GCA_030021035.2 of Notholithocarpus densiflorus. Classification (NCBI taxonomy): domain Eukaryota; kingdom Viridiplantae; phylum Streptophyta; class Magnoliopsida; order Fagales; family Fagaceae; genus Notholithocarpus; species Notholithocarpus densiflorus. The sequence continues at coordinate 43,505 of JARYZH020000437.1, forward strand.
GATCGAAGGATCTTCCTCACTATCTTTGAGTCCTCCGTCTTCTCACCCAAGTTGAACTTGCCAATGACCACCTCATTCAACTTGCCGTAAAATAAGTCGAATGACTTGTCTTCACTCATTTTCAGCTCTTCAAATCGAGTGGTCAGCATTTGCAACTTAGTGTCCTTCACCTTCTTGGTGCCTTCATACGTGGTCTCCAATATTTGCCATGCCTCCTTGGCAATTGTAACGTGAGATATCCTGTGAAACTCATCTGGAGGTACACCACAAAAAATAGCATTTAGTGCTTCGCTATTTGCATTAGCTACCGCAAAGGCTGCTTTATCCCATGTGGATTTGGTAGCCTCCGGCCTAGTCCATCCTACATCTACTGCATCCTAAACAGTTTCATCAATTGAACATAGGAATGCCCTCATCCGGACTTTCTAAAAGGCATAGTTGCTACCATCAAAATATGGTGGAGCATTTAGCGATTGAGATCGATCCATCTCAAATGGGGTCAAGGATCGCACTTAGGTAATTAAACCGCAGCAAGTGCACCTGCTCTGATACCAATTGAATGTTCAAATAGTGTGTAAAACACCTATGAATGTTTAGACCTCCAAATTACAAATTACCAATTCAAGCTTATTATCAAACAATGTATATGCGGAATATGAAAACAAGCTAACACAGAATTGGTAACACACTCTAAAACATAATTAATCACAAACACAGCAGTAATTAAAAGGTAAAGAGAAAGGGAAAAGAGATGCAAACACAAAGACAACACATCGATGTGTTATCGAAGAGGAAACCGAAGTCATCAGCGTAAAACCTCTCCGCCGCCCTCCAAGCGGTCAATAATCCACTAGAGAATAAAGTTGGGATACATGAACAGCAGAAGACCCTCCAAGCCTAATCTACCCACTGTATCTAAGCCCTCCAAGCTTCTTGCTCCAATGAGGTTACGCCGAACTTTTGTCTTCTCTAGCTTACCGGATCCCGCAATTAGCCCATTGCATTAACCAATATCAATTGGTCCCTTTCTAACTGCTTCCCAAGCACCAAAAAGTCTCCTCACAGATATGAGTATGGTGAGAAAAAGTTTTGGCTAATGTACCTCTCAAGGATGTAACAATGGAGAGGGTGAGAGTACAGGAATTTGGAGAATCAAAGGATAAAGATTGTGGATGAGTCAACGTTATTTTTCTCTAGGGTTTCTCTCTCAAAATTCTCTCTGGAAGCTCTCTACAATACGTGGGTATAAAGGTATTTATATTGGTGTGTGTTTAGATTGCGAAAGGTCAGGTTTGTAACAAATAGAGCTGTCTGGCGACTCGAGATCGCGATTGGAATGAGTCGCGAGCTAACTGCCTGGCCAGAATGGAAGTTTTGTCCTGTAGTGCTCTAGCTGGCGTGACTCTTCAGCTCCCCTGCATGCTTCATACGTGTGCCTCCTTTGGCGACTTGCCAGTCGCGAGATCTAGTTGCGAGGCCCTGCATGAGTGCACACTCTTGAGCTTTTCTTCACACTCTCTCACACACTACCCTTACATGATTCTTATCTAAATACAGGGTTTCTAAATGCTGAATTACAAGCAAATTTGGCACGGAATAAAGCCAACAAAATGGTTGATTAAATTCAACCTTACACATATTCAACATCATATTTTCAAAACTCAACAAAAACACAAAATCCAAGAAATCTAGGGCTAGAAACATGAAATACTTTGAGAAAAATAGAGAACCCATGCCTTTTCTTGAAGATTGATGAAGAGAAGATGAAGAAAATGGAGGTTTTGTGAGTGAACACGGTGAGTTTGGAAGAGGGAGACAATGAACAGTCACAATATGCGAGGGAAAAATGAAAAGTTTTTGATAAGTACCCTGAAAATAACCCTCATTGTGCAAAACACGCGTTTTTTGCGACTGTAATGAGTCGCGAACAAGTCGCCAGTTCAAATTGCCAAAATCCCGTGTGACAAATTTTGAAAAATTTGTTCAAGTGTTTTTTGCGACTGGAAGGTCCACCCGCGAGAAAGTCATGAGGGGAGCCACAAAACTTTCTGAGTAAAACTCGCGACTAGAGCTTCCACTTGCGAATCAGTCACCAAATTGAGTCGCGAAAATGTCACAAACCCAGATTTTTGAAAATTTTCTAAGTCTTTTTCGCGACTGGGGCCTTGACTCGCCAGAGAGTCGCCAAGAGCTTCTGAGTAAGCTCGCGACTGGGGGTCGCAACTAGCTTGACCCGTGAGGCAGAGTCGCCAAAATAGAGTTGCACAGTTCTTCAAATTTTTGAAAATTTTCAAAACAAAAATACTTTCCAAAAACAATTAAAACACTCAAAAATCTTTTTGTGTTTGATTAACATGTAATTGAGTATGTGCAACACATTTAAACAAGTACAATCACACAAATGAATAAGGCATTCATTGAACATAGACATGTGTGATGTATGTGGGTACCAAAAATGAGATTAGTCCTTAGTCTAATGTGAAGCTTCAATGATCAATTCAACCAAGCCATACACAATTAGCACTAGGAAGAGTGACCAATCTCAATTATACAAATATACATATATGACCTCCCACAAAACTTGATAACATACTATTGAAGCTTTTCATTTGGCTCCATACACATTATAACATTTGATCATTTTGAATCAATACATCTCATTTTGAGATCGATGCCTGAAATTTTTGACATTTCAATTTGATGAACAAGCCTTTGGCTTTTTAAGCATCATACATTATCATATAGGTCGCTTTCCCTTTTTCCTAGTCAAATACTAGTATGTGTGACGGCTTTTGCAGCTCATTATCTCTTTTCATTTTGAGATTGACGTTGGTTGAGCTCTTTAAGCAAAAAAATTAAAAGAGTGGGAAGATATATAGGCACAAGTCTATGCAAGTCTCAAGATCAACAAAACCATTGACTAATCATTCATGACAAGTTTGAAGATCTATTTACAACAATCACATAAATGTCAAGATTTTTCCCACAATGATATGAGTGCATAAAGAACAAGCTACGTTCGTAAATGCACAAAGCCATTTGTACGAAGGTACAAGGCAAAACATGCGTGTGACATAACACAATAATGCTGATCAAACTTTTTGGATTTTCTACTTTTTATGTGTTTTTGGATTTTTGACACAAAAGCAAGTAAAGATTGATAAAAAATTAAAAACATTCAAACAAATATCAAACAAAAAGAAATTTGACAAAAACATGCTATACAAGAAACCAACAAAGTAGTGTGTGCTCTACACAAGTGAACACAAGTGAGATCAAATCAAGATAAATAAGTAAAGCACACAACACACATGAGATTCAAGGAATTGTACCAACGCCGATGGTCTTACAGAGTGATTCAAACCATGGACCATCGAGAGGTTTGGTGAAGATGTTCGCTTTTTGATTGTCTGTATGTATGAATTCAAGACAACTTTATCTTCCACCAAATCCCGAATGAAGTGGTAACGTATCTCTATGTGCTTTGACTTTGAGTGCTGAACCGGATTCTTAGAGAGATTTATAGCACTGGTGTTGTCACAGAATACACACATTGTATCTTGAGGAATCCCATAGTCATGAAGTAACCTTTTCATCCAAAGAAGTTGTATGCAACAACTTCCAGCAGCTATGTACTCTGCTTCTGTCGTAGAGAGGGACACATAATTTTTTTTTTTGCTCATCCAAGAGACAAGATTGTTCCCAAGGTAGAAACAGCCACCTGATGTACTCTTCCAATCATCCACACTTCGAGCCCAATCTGCATCTGAATAGCCCGCAAGGCATGCATTAGAATCCTTTGAGTACCACAAGCCATAATCTGGAGTACCATTGATATATCATATGATTTGCTTCACCATAGTCAGATGGGATTCCTTCGGAGTAGCTTGATATCGAGCACAAACTTCCACGCTAAAAGCAATATCCGGTTTACTAGCCGTAAGATAGAGTAAACTCCCAATGATGCTTCTGTACAAAGTTGGACTCGCTTCTATCCCGGAAGGATCAAGATTAAGTTTTGTAGATGAAATCATGGGAGTGGAGGCATGCTTTTTGGAATCTAATCCAAACTTCTTGACAATATTTCTAGCATATTTTTCTTGTGAAATGAATATGCCCTCCTTCTTTTGTTTGACTTGAAGGCCCAAGAAAAATGTAAGCTCCCCTACCATACTCATCTCAAACTCCTTCTTCATCTCTTCGGAGAACTCTATAACTCGAGCATCTGTGGTAGCTCCAAATACTATGTTATCAACATATACTTGAGCCACAAGAAGGTAGTCCTCATTTGCTTGTTTCTTTGGTTCTCTTTTGCAGGTCACACGCATGGATGGGGCCCTTGAGCATATGTGTCAGTTTGGATTTTGTGATCAATTGATTAGAGAAACTGTCAAAGAGCTCCTGAAAGTGGGTTTTTATTTATTTGTTTTTTGTTTTTGCTAAAGCAAGGACATTCATGGGATTTAGTTGTATTTGACATAAATAAGGTGTATTTTACTTCAGGTTTATGGAAATGATGGGTGGTACTTCTTTGAAAGTGATTCGCTCAAGGTTCTACTTGACGCCCTTCTTGAAAAACAAAAAAATGGTGAGCAAGGAGAGGTAAAATATTTAATGTTCTCTGCTAACTCTTTACTAGGTTGGCAGTTTGAAATTTCTCCTTTGTGATGCTCAGCTTTCAATTATTCAAAAGGGGTTGACATTTCTTGATGTACTCTGACACTTAAAACTTGTCTAATGCTTTGGTTCTTACATGTTTCCTGAAAATTACACAAGTTGGCCATAATTTTCTGAGGGAATGGGTGATAAATTTGTTTGGATTTGCAGAAGGGACCTTCAAATGGACAAAATATTACAGTTCATGGACTACAACAAGCTGCCGTTGGTTACCAAACTGACTGAGCTAAATTCTGCAAGAGTTTACTCCAGTCCTGTCCAACTTCAAGTTGCTGATATTTCCTTTACTATACTTTCCCTGTTTCAGTTTTCAATATTGTATATATTTCCTCCATTTCCTTTCAAGTTTTTCAATATTGTATATATTTCCTCCATTTCCTTTCAAGTTTAATGCTATGAGGTTGATAATTGTGATATTGAAAAGATTATGAGTAATGTATGGAGGTGGAAAGCCCTGCATGTACTGTGTTTCCAATCTGCATAAAAGTACTGTTATGAAGAGGTATTGTAGAGCTCACACCTAACAAGGCTGAATAGAGGATTTTACCTATGATAGCCACTTACTAAAATATGCTATTGATAATGATGTAATGGGGAATAAAGAACTTATAGAAGATGAAATGATTCTCCTGAAATTAAGCTAATGTGGTACTTTTGGATATCTATAATTTCCAAAGTTGTCTATTATTATGGGATGCCTATTAGAAGGTGTTGACGAAGATCTAGTCTGTTGCAATTTATGCCTTGGCTAGATGCCATGCCTCCTAATATTTATTTCTTTGTTAGAGTGTATTGTGGACTTGATTTTGTAAAAATTCCTATTTACGATTCATAAACTACTGAGTAAAATTAGACGAAACTCTTAATTTGATGAAGATCTTGATGGTTTTTAGACCTCTTAAAACACAATTGGATTAACCTAGTTAATTAGCCAAGTTGTTACTTAGTCCAAATTCCAAGTCTAGGTTATCACAATCAAACAATCATATCATGCAAAGCAGCAGAAAGATAAATAAGACAATGATATGATCACCCAGGAAACCAAACCGGTAAAAACCTGGGGAGGATTTAACCTAGCTATCCTTAAGGTAAACCTGAATCCACTATCTTGAAAGAATCGAAGTTCATACAATAAGACTTACAAGCCCCCACGCTTGACTTCTTATTGCTACCCACCAGTAGAACTTACTGACACGACCACGTGCAAGCTCTGAGACCACGGACTCCTTCTTTCTTGAATTCTTCAGCAAATACAAGCACACCCGCTTGTGTTTCTTTAAGCTTTTATAGTAGCAACTGAATGATCATCAAGTTCTTGAAGAAATCTCCTCTTGATAATCCTAAGTTTGTGTAAAGGAAAGCTCCTCAAAGATCTCACAAGAGATTCACACAAACAACAATATGAGCAACTGGAACTGCCCTAAAAATGTGGCTAGGGTTTGCCTTATATACCTAGGGCAAAACATAAAACCCTAAAACGTTTTAATGAGCTAGGGCTGAGTTGGAATTCTGCAGAAAAATGCATTCTGCCCGAGATTCGATCGATCGAGCCTGTTCTTCGATCGATCAAGCCAGGTCGAAAGTCACTAATACTTCTGCAGCCACTCGATTCCAACTTTACATAAAAAACACAACTTTGAGCAAGTCTAAACATGACTAAACATCTTGTTTTGATCATGGTTTGCCAACAATACACATTAGAGTTCTAAATACATAAGATCCTAAGTCTTTAGAACCTAACAAACTCCCCCTTTGGCAATCCGTGACAAAACACAACTAAAAGCTCAAAGTTTACAAAGAAAAACCCTTTACAAAAAAAAAATGCTCAATACAACAAATTCAATCCTAACTACTATCCATCAGTTGCAAGTGTAAACAGCAGCTCAATTGAATCAACCTGTATATTTCCTGAAACACTAAACAAAATGCATAAACGCATGTGTGAAAGAAAAACAGTAAATCAACAAATATGCAAACTAACTCTCCCCCTAAGTTAGATACAACAAAACATACTTGTATTTTCCATTATCATAAACAATGTAAATCCTTGATTTCACTCAAGACAAAATAAAGACATATATTAATGAATAACATCATAAATATAAATCAATAAGCAGTGAAACAAGAAACATATTAAAACAATAAAAGTATCTCCCCCTATCATGTATAGCCCAACAAAAATACATCAAGAAAGGTAAATACAAAGTGAAGCACCTAGATACAATCTAATCTCCACAAGCTCCAACAAACAAAAAACTCTCCCCCTGAGAACAAAAACTCTACAAGAGTCTCAAATCCTAAATGTACTCCCCCTTTTTGTGACAGAATGCCAAAGGGCAATCAAAGTCCATCATCAAAAGGAGGTGGCGGTGAGGATCGTCGAAATTGTGCCAACTCTGTGCGCAAGGCACGAATCTCATCGAGCATGTCCACCAAAATCTCTCTATGAGTCGCCTGAACGGTCAAGACATGATCCAACGTATGTCGAATGTCAGAATCATCCGAAGTAGTCGGTGGAGGAACATCAGCATGAGCAGCAGCAGCACCAGACGCCTCAGTAGTATCAGCACCTGTAGAAAAGGGAGGAGGGGGGGCAACACCAGATGACTCACCTCTAGGATGCGAAGAGCTAACTCTCAAGTGAGCAACCCTCTGCCTAAGAAAAGTGGCACTTATAGGAGCAATAACATGAACGGGCTCACCAGCGGGAAAGACATCTAAACCGAGAAACAACAAAATCCTATGAATGAAAATAGGATGAATAAGAGCATGAGCTACAGCAGAACTCCTATGAAATTCATTCAAAGAACAAAGAAACAAATGAGGAAAACTGATAGGAGCATCAGTAACAAGAGCGTACAAAAATGTACATCGCTCATGAGGAATGGTGTGGAGATGAGAAATAGGCCACAAAGAATGACACGCTATCCTAAAGAAAAGATAGGTAGTCTCAATGAGCTTAGCAGAAGTTATTTGAGGATCAGAACCCCACCGGATAGAAGATCCAGTGATGTAAGACATGATGTCGTCCAAGGGAGGAGACTCATCATAGGGATAAATAGGATGCTGAACCACAAGCACCCCAAGAGCATCAGCCACTACATCAGGGGTAATGGTGAACTCTACACCTCGTATCCAACTCTTGACTAAAGTGTTGGAATCATAGACGTGGACAGAGAGGTTAGAATAGAACTCTCTAATCAGGGCAGTCGGGGGTGGATGATCTACCTCCAACAAAGATAGCAAGCCCCTACTCTCAAAGTGTGCCCTAATGGCAGGATCAATCTCATCTAACACAATAGAACGCTCAGCCCAAATCTTTCTCTTACAATTCAGCTTCTCATAAACCTCTTTATTTTTCTCACTAGGAAACAACTGACGCCAAGAAGGAGACTCAGAAGAAGTGGAGGGTATCCTATGGGCTCTAGCCTTCCTAGGCATGGTGCCAGGGTAAGGACAAGGACACACAGCTAAATAGAAAAAAAGAGAAAAACCAAAGGCAGACTGCAAGTTAGCACAAATAGAACAAAAACTAAATGATGCATGAACAATTATATGTCATGATGCATGCACGAATGCAGTGAAACTAAGTTCAAATTAAGTTCAAATTCACAAAATTGGCTTGAGCATAGAGTTTCTAACAAAAACCCCAAAATTGAAAAAACCACTTGAACAATTTGTAAGAAGTTGACGAATTGATCATCACACATGAGAGAAAACAGATAAAGATGATCAATTACATCAATACAACAAGCCAATTTCATCAATTAAACCTATTTAGAACAAAATCCCCAATTCGGGTTAATTTCAAGCCCTAGAATTTTCAAATTCTCAAAAAACACAAAATTGATCAAATTAAACCATAGGGATCATGTTTATAACATCCTAGACCAAAAACCCAATGATCCATTTCACAAACTACGGTTTGAATCATCAAAAACCCCAAAATATGCTAAGTCCGAAAATAACCCTTCAATGCATGAAAAAATGCATGTAAAACTGAAAATAAATGAAAAAGAGAGGGTAATATGGACATACCGGCTTATGGAGAGAGAAACCTTGCAAGAAATTAGGAGGAAAACGACAAAAAATTTTCTGTGGAGCCTTGCCGAGTCGGAGTGAGAGAGAAAAGTTTGAAAACTTTTGAAAAAGGTGAGTTGAATAAGTCAAGATCTGATTTAAAAAAAACTTATTCACGATTTTCGATTGATCGAAAGTAAATTTCAATTGATCGAAACAGACAGAGGCTCACTTAAAATTTTAAATGCAATTTCGATTGATCGAAAAACAGATTGGATCAATTGAAATTCTGGAAAAACAGAATTTTTGAAAAAAATAAACCGGTTTTTGAAAAAAACTCCTCAAAGCATTGAATGTAAGAAATAAAATGCATGAGTATGAGATGAAATGCTTTTCCAAAACACAAGTTTTAAACACAGATTTCCCAAAATTAAGATTTTCAAACATTATCCCTTTAAATTCTCAAGCAACAAATCTGTTTTGCATAGAACGCAAGGTATTTTCAAACTTGGTTGGTCAAACCAAAAACACACACAATAACATGTACAAAGTTTAGCAAAGAGTAACTTGTGTAGTGTGTGCAACTAGCGAAAGCTTGAGATACATGTGAGGTGATATGTGTATAGAAATCAAACACAAAGTTTACAAAATTCATCACATAGAAGTTGAAAGAGACTATCACCTAAAGAGTTACATCATATAACTCTCACATCTCCTAGATCATAAGCTTGCAATCATGTAAGTTTCTTGATTTTGCCTCATATTGTACACACAAATTTTAATTATTCAAAAACTTATTAAAATAGCCGGGATAATGTACACACCAATTTTAGCATTTAAACTAAGGCTACACCTTATGTTCTTTTTGTGCATGTGCTACACTTTCTCGAGCACAAAATCTTACGATATGCACTAAGGTGTTCATGATTGGCTAGTGAACAGTGGTGAGATGGTTATTTATGCCTTTCTCAAAAAGTTCAAGTCCGACAGTCAAAGACATGTGACTTCAAGATCAAGACAAAGTGATCAAAACCATAAACATCTTTCCCACACAACATGCACTACAAAGCTCAAACTAGTAAAGTGCAATAAATAAGCTCATCAAAGCTAAACAAGGTACAAAAGACTTGTTATGTGAAAATAAATTGACCAACCTTGTTTTCAAAAACCAAGAGAATAGTGCAAAACACAATTTGCTTCCTTTTCCTTCCTCCTTTTTTATTTTTATTTATTTTTATTTTTATTTTATATAAAAAAAACACCTAGAATGAAATGCATGAATGTTATGCAATGCAAATCCTAGAAACAAAAAGAAAAACACAAAACCAAAGAACAATGGTCACAAAGGGTAGAGTAATGAAGCACAAGGACCATGTCAGAAAGACTCAATTAGTTCGAGTCTTTTGCATCCAAAACCTTTTAGATGCACCACGAGCATTGGAGTTCGTATTCACATTAGGGTGATTTCCAACTCCAGGATTGGAATAAAGGTTTTAGAGCCTTTACCAATTCACCAATGAGTACCATAGGATCTTGTGCTTGAGGCACAAGTACTATTGGTTTGTTAGCAGCTTGCAGCTTGTAACAGTTTAGATGAATGTGTCTAGACTTTCCACAAAAGTGACAAACCCAGGCAGGCTTATCATGTGTCTTGTCCTTAGAAAGGGTAGTTTTCTTAGGTTTGGACTCTTTAAGATCAACCCTAATCTTCCTAGGAGGTGTAACTTCTAAGGGTTTGACAACCTCACTCACAGGGGGTTCGGAAGAAGATGAAGGAACAAAGATAGTGGAGTTAGGTGCAGACACATTGATGCTTTCAACAAAACCTAATCTAGATTTGTCAGAAGGAGACTTCTGAACACTCAGCATATGATCAAGTTTAGAATTAACATGTCTACCAACAGATAAATCAAGTTCCAAGTTCTTAACTTTAACAAGCAAAAGCATATTTTCCGTTTTCACATTGTTCAAAAGTTCATTAGCATCAAACAGTTTTACAAGCAAATTCTTCTTATCAAGCTCAAGAGATTCAATTTTCTTCAGGCCAAGTTCAACATTCATAGCATCCTTTGCAGCAACTTTGCAAAGTTTATTGTAGGCCTCTTGAAGATCTACATCCTCAGAGAGTTCCCCATCAGAAGGGTTCTCTTCAGCAGACACACTTTCATTTACTACAGCAGTAGCAGTGAAAGCTATGAAGTTTCCATCCTCGTCACATTCAGACTCATCATCAGAAACTTCATTATCATTAAGGGTTACAGCCATAGCCTTACCCATAGACTTCAAGTAAGTAGGACACTCAAATTTCATGTGACCATACCCTTGACATCCAAAAAATTGAGGACCCATAGAATTATTTGAAGATTGACCTACTTTTTCTCTAGGTTTTTCAGTGTTGTTAACCTCAGTGGGATCATTCTTCCTAAAGTTTCTAGGTTCAGCAGTGTTCGTACCTCTTGCCATTTTGTTACTATTCCTAAGAAAGTTTCTAAAATTCTTGGCAAGGTAAGCAATCTCTGTAGCAGAGAGCTCATCATTAAATCCACCAACCTCAACATCATCAACTGACTTAAGAGCCATTGATTTGGATTTGCTAGTTTTGGGTAGGTCCAACTCATAAGATTGAAGTGATCCTACAAGTTCATCAATAGGGATGGAGTCCACATCCTTGCTCTCAGTGATGGCAGTCACCTTGGGTCTAAAATCTTCAGTCAAAGATCTAAGTATCTTCCTAACAATTTTAGGTTGATCATAGATTTCACCCAAGTTATAAGCAGAATTAACAATATCATTAAGTTTAGCATAGAATTCATCAAAAGATTCATCATTAGACATCCTAATGCTTTCAAATCTAGAGGTTAATTGCTGCAATTTATTGATTTTGACAGCCTTTGTGCCTTTATGCACAGTCTGGAGGATATTCCAAGCAGTATGAGCAACCTCAACATTAGAGATTCTCTTAAATTCCTCCATAGAAACAGCGTTAAAGATAGCATTCATGGCTTTGCTATTGAACGCGGCTGCTTCTTTTTGAGAAGTTTGCCACTTACTAATAGGAGTAGTGGGCTTCTCCCATCCGTACTCAACGGAGTTCCAGCCTCTCTCATCAATTGATTTCAGGAATGCTTTCATCCTTACTTTCCAATAAGCATAATTAATCCCATCAAAATGAGGAGGAATAACAAGAGAGTGTCCGTGTTCCATGACAACAGGGGTCAAGGATCAGCTCAGTGATCAAAAGATCAACAAAAAGAGAGCTACCTGTTCTGATACCACTTGATGGTTTTTAGACCCCTTAAAACACAATTGGATTAACCTAGTTAATTAGCCAAGTTGTTACTTAGTCCAAATTCCAAGTCTAGGTTATCACAATCAAACAATCATATCATGCAAAGCAGCGGAAAGATAAATAAGACAATGATATGATCACCCAAGAAACCAAACCGGTAAAAACCTGGGGAGGATTTAACCTAGCTATCCTCAAGGTAAACCTGAATCCACTATCTTGAAAGAATTGAAGTTCATACAATAAGACTTACAAGCCCCCACGCTCGACTTCTTATTGCTACCCACCAGTAGAACTTACTGACACGACCACGTGCAAGCTCCGAGACCACGGACTCCTTTTTTCTTGGATTCTCCAGCAAATACAAGCACACTCGCTTGTGTTTCTTTAAGCTCTTATGGCAGCAACTGAATGATCATCAAGTTCTTGAAGAAATCTCCTCTTGATAATCCTAAGTTTGTGTAAAGGAAAGCTCCTTTAAGATCTCACAAGAGATTCACACAAATAGCAATATGAGCAACTGAAACTGCCCTGAAAACGTGGCTAGGGTTTGCCTTATATACCTAGGGCAAAACATAAAACCCTAAAATGTTTTAATGAGCTAGGGTTGAGTTGGAATTCTGCAGAAAAATGCATTCTGCCCGAGATTCGATCGATCGAGCCTGTTCTTCGATCGATCGAGCTAGGCCGAAAGTCACTAATACTTCTGCAGCCACTCGATTCCAAATTTACATAAAAGACACAACTTTGAGCAAGTCTAAACACGACTAAACATCTTGTTTTGATCATGATTTGCCAACAATACACATTAGAGTTATAAATACATAAGATCCTAAGTCTTTAGAACCTAACAGATCTAGTGTGTTGTAGCTTCAGCCTTGGCTAAAAGCTATGCCTCCTAATTTTTTTTGCTTCGTTAGGGTGCATTGTGGACTTGACTTTGTAAACATGCCTATTCAATAGGTCATGTGATTAAAAGTTCACATTGCAGCTTATTTGAGTCGCTAGGTAGTGGGTTGGAGGAACTTTCTTTTAAACTGATATGGAGGAATATTCTATTCTTAAGAAAATAGCTTAGAACGTTTACTTTTATACTTTAGTTCTCACTGTATAATATGTCGTTAAATGCACAAACATAAACTCATAAAAATGCTATCAAATGTGTATAGGTTCATTTTCAGTCCAATGCATTTGCATAACATGATGGACTTGATTAATTTTCTAAGACAAGTATGAACCAAAAAATATAGAAAATTTTTGTTTTTTATTTTATTCTATGTTTATAATCTTTCAAATTTTTATTTTATGTTTATAAATCACTGTAATCTTCTAAATATGTTTTCATTTGCGAGAATTGCAGAAAGAGGCAAGCATCCAAAAGCATTGTAGGAAAGACATTTGATGATTTGGTTTTGAGCAGTCCCAAGAATATTCTTCTAGAGGGTTGATACTTTTGTGCCTTCCATCGATTTTGTGAACTAATTTTTTTAATTTATTTTTACCTATCAAAAAAAAAAAAAAAAAAAAAAAGAGTTCAATTGTCTCCTCAGAGGACCTTATATTGACTGTTGGAAAACAGGTACATACACCATGGTGCATTGGCTGTGAAACCACTAGCAAGCATGTTGAAAAGTTGGCTAAGCACTTCAAAGGCTTGGATAATCTGGTCTTTGCAAGGATAGATGCTTCCACTAATGAACACCCAAAACTGCAGGTAAGTGCTATGAAAAGTTGCATCATTGCAATTTTTTTACTCCGTTGGGTAGGGGAAACCGTGCTTTTCAACTGGTTGAATAAAAAGGACCTCGATTCCTATTAGGGGTGATATGACATTAAAAGGAAATTTGATTAGTTTTTTCTGCTCTGTTTCCCATATCTTCTGAAGGTGTGAATTCATCCCTCATAATCAAGTAGTTTGATAGCGTAAGGAATATCTATTGAGGGTGATATTAAAAGGAAATTTGATTAGTTTTTTTATTTTCTTTCCCATATCTTTTGAAGGTGTGAATTCATCCCTCATAATCAAGCAGTTTGAAAGCATAAGGAATCTATATATATCTAAAAGCTGAAGCGTAGCATTTATTGTTGCTATGCTCCAATTGAGCCACATCAGCGTCCACGTCATTATCTTTTTTCTTTTCAATTTTCCTATAATTGTTTTTAACATTTAGTTTTTTAATATTTACACTTCTCCAACCTTTCTCCCTCCCTTACCTTTTCATCTCCCCACTACTTCTCCAACCTTTCTCCCTCCTTTACCTTTTCATTTCCCCACTACTCTCTACATTAATATCATTCTTCCTCTTTCCCTTCATCTTCCTTTATTTTTTGTCTCTTCTTATTCACACCCTCTTACTATAAATTTGTCACTATCTCTTCCATTCTATGCATAGTTTTCCCTCAACAAAAAAATGTTCTCTCTCTCTCTCTCTCTCTCTTAATTTTTTGGTGGATTTTTTTTTTCTTGTATCTCTGCTTTAGGTTGATAATTTTTTTTATATTCTTTAAAACTCTACTTTAGGTTAATGCGATTTAGTTTAGTTTTTGAAATTGTTGTTTTTTTGTTCTCTTTGATTGTTAAATTTTATTCTATTGCGTTATAAAGAATTAATTTTAACAGATAAAAATATAATATTATTCTATTATATAGCATGATTTGAATAATTTGGTATTTATTCTATTACACATCATGATATTTTATGGTGCTCAATTTAGATGTTAAACTATGAGACTTTACTAATTTTTGTTTATTTTTTAATTCTTTGTGGTGGACAAAGTACTCTTAATAGTTGTATTAAAAGTATTCTATAATGCTATTTATTTAGAGAAAAGCAAAAATTTTAGCTTTAGAAATTTTACTTTAATTGTTATTATTATTTTATAACAATGCATATATAGAAATTTAATTCTTAGATTTTGCTAATAATTGTTTATTTGATAATATGTCTTGGGTGGATGAAATTACAATTTCTGCAAAGAAAATAACTTTAATAGATTATTAACAACAAATTGTTTTTCCTAATTGGTCCAATTAATCATTGTTAAGTTTATTAATTTTCTTAGTTACGTTTTTCGGTGTTTTGGATTGTAGGCAGAAAAAATAAAGTTTGAGAAAGTTTGTTTAAAACTAAAAGAATAATTTTCAAATTTTATTTTCTTTTAAATGATTCACAAAATGTTATAAAGAACTTTTATTAAAAAAATGAATATTTTTGTTAACTTGCCTTTTGAATTTCTAAGAAAAACTGTATTGTTTTCATTTTGGTACAACAAAATTTATATTTATGATCTATGATTGTTCTTATATTACATTTATAATTGTTTCTATAATAAATAAAAATATGATTATGAAATACATAATTTTTTGTTAAATTAGTTTAAATTGTAAAAAAAAAATAATAATAAAACCACCATAAACGGGTTCGTGGCTAGTTAATTTAAAAGCTCTGTTAGGCTGTATTCTAAAAGGAATTGAGTTCTGACCTTTTAGCCTTCTGGTAGCATGATGATTTCTTGTTGGTAGAGTGAGTGAAGGATGATTTTTTGGTCAGCGTTCAAGGATGGGCATAAACCTAAACTATCGCAACAAAAAATTTAAAAACAATAAATACAAAAATGAAGGGAATCAAAAAGAGGAAAGGAAATGGAAAGAAAGGAGTCTCTTTACCTAACTCCCTTTGCATGTACAAGTGGAAGAGTTATTGTAAAAGATCTCATTAAAATGCATTGCAGGGGGAAAAAAGAGTTCCTCCATTTTTTCTCTTGCCTTTCATTCTCCTCCTTGTTTTTCTCTTTTAGATATGTTTGAGCATTGTAATTTGTTTTGATTGTCTCTCTAAGTACTTATCATTGTTAATGAGATGGCATTTCCTTTCTTATAAGAAAAAGGTGGAGGGTGAGGGCTTGAATTCAAAATCCATTATATGCATGTGTAATTACAAATAAAAAAATTCATATTAAGGTTAGAATAAACATAGTTCAGGTTTCCCTGTAATTTAGAATGTTGGAAGCTCATTAATGAGGAACACTTTTGGCCTTATAGCTTTTATTAAAGTTGTGAGATGGAATAATGATCTGATGAGTGTACCTTTGTTTTTGTTTGATATTGCAGGTAGATGAATATCCAACACTCTTCTTATACCCAGCAAATGAGAAAGCAAATCCGGTAATTATTTCATGGCATATCTGTATATATTTATTTTGACTTTTGCATTCCAGCCAATTGATGGGAAAATTTACTATGCTTGCAGATTAAGCTATCTACAAAATCCGGTTTGAAGGAGTTGGCAGCATCTATCAACAAACACTTGAAAGCCAAAGATCATGTCAAGAAAGATGAATTGTAGAAAAATATAGCGACTGAATATAAACCCTAAAGAAAATGATACAGGATTAGTTTTAGCGAATAGAATCCCGAGAGAAAAAATTAGCACTCAATCAGAGGAAGAATAAACATTCTTTTGGCATCAATATGTGCATTGTTGGTCAAGGTTCTTCCATAATAGCAAAATATATATAAACATGTCTTTCTTCCCAACAAAGTAGACGGTAGACACTGAGTTAAGTGGTTTTGTTTTGTTATTCGTGACAGTGATATTGTCAAGATGGCTGAGATTAGTTTAGCTAAAGTTTCATTTCATTTGATTATGTAACTCTATTGAAAGTTTATGGATAACTAATGTATCAAAAGAGTCCTTTGATAAGCAATTTATATGAAAATTTTATAGACGAATGGATATTGAAAGGGACATATAATGCCTTGAAGTGTCTCAGGACACAAGACACCTTGAAGCCCCTGTCAGCCTTTGTAGAACTAGAAAATTTGGCTGCACTTGTGAATCCTGAATTGCAGTTTATCCTAGATAACAATAGGATTCTATTTTGTAAACCATCACGAACAGACTCAACTGTAACTTGACCAGCTTTTTTGGAATATAGTTTAGATTTAGCAAGCATTTTCTTGAATCGTGACAACCTATGTATATATATCTCCACTAAATTTATTAGAGTAACATTGTGTTTGACATTGGCTGAAAAATGCAGTTTTTTTTACTGTATGTCACATTAAGAAGTTTGTTTTTTGTGTTTGTTCCTATTTTTGATTAATTTTCTTCCCACCAATGGCAAATGAACAAAGTTGTATGACCTCAGTCACATAATCTGAGCAATAAAGGCCCTTCATAAACCACTTGTTCACCTCTCCAATTGATTGGCTGGTTTAAATTTAAACTCAATGCAGCTAGCTACCAAGTCAAAATTTGCATGTTCAGCCAGTCTTGAGAGGAATAGCAGAGTGAAAATCGTTGGGTTATGGGCTAAAATGCTATATGATACTCTTAAAAATGTGGGCCTCTTCAGCTAGAAAAAAAAGACAAAGGCGATAGAACCGATGTCATTTATCCCACAAAAGGCTCCTCTATTTATATTCGTGTCTGTTTGAGAACCGTTTATCTAGGTTTTTTGCTAAAATTTTTTTTATGAAAGTGGGCTACAATATACTTTGTACTTAGAAAAAATTTGAAAAAATGAGAAAAAAGGGGAAACAAAAATGAAGTTTAAAAAAGTTGTATATAAAAGTTAAAAGTTAAAAATTGAAGCTTAAAACTGATGTCAAACTCATGTACACAAAGCAAGCCATGTTTGCAATTTGAATGAGCATGATGGGGGTGTCAAAGCAATTTCTCAGTGTTCTCTACTTTTAGGAACATTAATTGTTAGGCCCTTGATCCTTGAGAGGGGTGATTACATGTGTGGCACCTTCCATCCATGCCAACCACAGAGAAACTCATGGACATGAAGGAAGCAAGCATATCATGGGTTGAGCAAGAGTCATTAAGGAATAGAACACTATGCTGCTTCACTCATTGTGGTCCATGCATACTCGTGTTTAACTTTAGAGCCAATGTGTTTGTTACCTTGCAAAGGTAATGAATTTGTGGTCATGGTTTGGTAGACTATAAGCTATGCGTGTGTGATCTGATTGAAGCACCTTAAACTCTATGCAGGTTTATTTGCATTCTATGATTATTGATGCACATGGGCGCAAGATGTCTAGGTCCTTGGGAAATGTCATTGATTTGCTTGAAGTAATAAATGGGATATCCTTGGAATGTCTTCATAAGAGGCTAGAGGAGGGTAACTTAGATCCCAAGTAACTGATTGTTGCAAAAGAGGGACAGGTGAAAGACTTTCCTAATGGTATTCCTGAATGTGGTGCACATGCTCTTCGCTTCGCACTTATATCTTACACAGCTTAAGTTCATTTCTTCATTCGAATTGTGGAATGCTATACGATTTTCTATGAGCAAGCTTGGGGATGATTATGTTCCGCCCACAAATGTAAATCTGGATGACTTGCCATTTAGCTATCAATGGATACTCTCAGTATTAAATAGAGCCATATTCAAAACTGTAAGGTTAAATTTAATCAACCATCTTGTTGGCTTTATTCCGTGCCAAATTTGCTTGTAATTTAGCAATTAGTAACCTTGTATTTAGGTGGGAATCATGTAAGGGTAGTGAGTGAGAGAGTGAAGAAATGCTCAAGATTGTGTAAGGATGCAGAGACTTGCGGCTGGGACTTGCGGGTGACTCGCGACTGGCAAGCCGCCAACTGCAGCACATGAGTGAAGCGTGCAGAGAAGATGAACAGTCACGCCAGCTGGAGCACTACAGGACAGAAAGTCCAGCCTGGCCGTTCTGTTAGCTCGCGGCTTGAACTCGCGACTCAGTCAAGTCGCGAGGCCAAGCCGCCAGTCAGCTCTGTTTTGAAAAGCCTGACTCTTCGCATTCCACTCTCACCCTAGTATAAATACCCCTTATACCCACGAAATGTTGAGAGCTTCCAGAGAGAATTTTGAGAGAGAAACCTTAGAGAAAAACAAGATTGACTCATCCACAATCTTTACATAGAAACTCTTCAAATTCCTCTACTTTCACCCTCTCTATTGTTACATCCTTGAGAGGTTCATTACCAAAACATTTTCTCACCATATCCACATCTGTGAGAAGGCCATTTGGTGCTTGGGAAGCAGTTAGAAAGAGACCAATTTCATATTGGTTGATGCTATGGGCTATAGCGGAATCCGGTAAGTTAAAGAAGAAATAGGTTCGGCGCAACCTCGTTGGAGTAGGAGCTTGGAGGGCTTAGGTACACTAGGTAGATTAGGCTTGGAGGGTCTTATGCTGTTCATGTATCCCAACTACATTTTTTAGTGGATTATTTATCGCTTGGAGGGCGGCGGAGAGGTTTTTCGCCGAGGACTTCGGTTTACTCTTCGATAACACATCGTTGTGTTGTCCTTGTGTTTGCATCTCTCTTCCCTTAATCTTTGCCATTTAATTTCTGCTGTGGATATGATTTTATTTGGTTTAGATTGTTTATCAATTTTGTGTTTTGCTTATGTTCATATTTTGCACATTAATTGTTTGATATTAAGCTTGAATTGGTAACTTGTATATTGGGGGTCTAAACGTTCATAGTGTTTTATACGCTATTTGATCATTCAATTGGTATCAGAGCAGGTACACTTGTTGTGGTTTAAATACCTAAGTGTGATCCTTGACCCCTTGTGTTTATTTGCCATGGATAGTGCTTTGTATGCCTCTATGCATGTTTTGGATGTTGATGATTGTAACATGCCACGTGTTTGTGAAAATGCCTCTATGAGTGATAATCCTCATGATTGTGATGCTATGTTACATGAATCTTTGGGTGTTGTTGATATTCCTAACATCAAACTCTTTAAGAAAAAGGCTAAGAAGTTTCATAAAGATTTGAGCAAGATATTTTGCGAAAAGGATGATTTGATTGCTAAACTCAATGAATCCAACAAATTGGTTGAGAAATATAAGAAACTTGCTAAAAATTCTCTTGAAAAACTAAAAGAGTTTGAATGTTTGAATATGGACTTGGATGCTAAACTTGTTTTGTCTAACAAACTTGTTGATGATCTTAAATGTGAAAATGAATCTCTTAAGATGCATGCCAAGTGTTTGATTGCTGAACCTGTTGCTAAAAAGGAAGAAAATATATGTTGCAATCATGTTGTGGTACCCGATTTTGTGCCTATTGTGTGTCCTACCTCAAAGGACAAATTAGTGTACATTCCTCCACATAAAAGAAATCAAAAGGTGGAGAGAAAGATTGTTAAGTCAAAGCCTCCGTTTAGGTCTCAAACTAAGGTTTTAGGTGGATCTAAGTTTGTTCCAACTTGCCACCATTGTGGTGTAATTGGTCATATAAGACCTCAATGTCGTAAGTTGAAGAGAGAACAAAATCATATGGCTAGATCCCTTTCCAAAAAGCCTAGTGGACCTAAACACATTGTTTGTCACCATTGTGGTGCTTTTGTTCATCTAAGACCTCATTGCTCTAAGTTTCATGCTCTTAAAAGAATTAAAAGAAAAGAGAAACTTGAGCTTCATGGAAGTTGTGCTAAAAAGGGTAAACCGGATTTGAGTGAAAATAGCATGTTGTTAAAGAAAGTGTTTAATGCTCTTAACTTCTTGTCTATGTGCATCTCCGGTTCTCATTCTTCCAACCCTCGTCTCACTTTTCATGAGACACTCATTCCAAACAATCGTCCTGTTTGGATGAGAAAGGGTTCCTATAGTTGAGTTTTTGCTCTTTTGGTCCTTGATCTAATTCTTTTGATCTTTGTAGGATCCTTCATGCATTGAATGTCATATCTTCGTGCATTTTGTGCATCTTGCATTTCTTTATATGCATTGTTTTGTTTATGATCAATCTTTTCTTGCTTTTATGTCAAAAATCCAAAAACACATAAAAAGTAGAAAATTCAAAAAGTTTGATCGACATTATTGTGTTTTGTCACAAGCATATTTTGCCTTGTACCTTTGTACTTATGGCTTTGTGCATTTACGAGCGTAGCTTGTTTCCTATGCACTCGTATCATTGTGGGAGAAATCTTGACATCTATGTGATTGTTGTAAATAGATCTTCAAACTTGTCATGAATGATTAGTCAATGGTATTGTTGATCTTGAGACATGCATAGACTTGTGCCTATATATCTTCCCACTCTTTTATTTTATTGTTTTTGCTTAAAGAGCTCAACAAATGTAAATCTCCAAATGAAAAGAGATATTGAGTTGCAAAAGCCTGTCACACATACTAGTATTTGACTAGGAAAAAGGGAAAGCGACATTTATGAAAATTATATGATGCCCAAAGAGCCAAAGGCTAACTCATCAAATTGAAATATAAAAAATTTCAGGCATCGATCTCACAATGAGGTGTATTGATTCAAAAAGATCAAATGATATGATGTATATGGAGCCAAATGAAAAGCTTCAAAGTTATGTTATCAAGTTTTTAGGGAGGTCATATATGCATATTTCTATAATTGAGATAGGTCACTCTATCTAGTGCTAATTGTGTATGCCTTGGTTGAATTGATCATTGAAGCTTCACATTAGACTATGGACTATCTCATTTTTGAAACCCACACACATCACACATGTTTATGCTCAATGAATGCCATATTCATTTGTGTTATTGTACTTGATTATATATGTTGCACATGTTCAATTACATATTGATCAAACACAAAAATATTTTTGAGTGTTTTAATTGTTTTTGGAAAGTATTTTGTTTCTACAAAAATTGTCAAAATCTTCAAAAACGGTGTTGCCCTGTTCTGGCGACTCAGTCGCGGGTTGGTCCAGTCGCATGCCCTAGTCGCAAGCCCACACAGAGATTTTTCGCGACTCACTGGCGGGTCAATGTCCCAGTCGCGAAAAATACTTGGAATATTTTTCAAAATTTGGGTTTTTAATGTTTCTCGCGGCTCAGTCTGGCGACTTGTTCGCGGGTGGAAGGTCTAGTCGCGAGGGGTACACAGAAATTTTCGCGGCTTACCTCGCGACTTCCTTGTGGGTAGAACTTCCAGTTGCGAAGAACACTTGGAAAATTTTTCAAAATTCTTGTTTTTAAGTGTT
Organism: Notholithocarpus densiflorus; assembly: GCA_030021035.2. NCBI lineage: Eukaryota > Viridiplantae > Streptophyta > Magnoliopsida > Fagales > Fagaceae > Notholithocarpus > Notholithocarpus densiflorus. The sequence goes on from JARYZH020000437.1 coordinate 65,450, forward strand.
CTGGCGGCTAGCCCTAGCGACTTGCACGCGACTTGATTCAGTCGTGAAAATCGCGTGTTTTGCATTTTGAGGGTTATTTTCAAGGTAGTTTTCAAAAACTTTTCATTCTTCCCTCATGCATCATTATCATTGATCATACCTTCATCTCTTGCCCTTTATTTTCTCCTTGACCCCTTTGTCTATTCGTGTCAAAAAGGGGGAGAGCATACTCTAGAGTAGTATACCGGAGAGTTTAGTCATTTCTATATGACTGTTTTGGTGTATGATCAAGTTGCTCGTTGCTCACATGTTTCATCATGTTTACTTGATCACAATTTACTTGTTACTTTATACTTGTCCTTTTATTACTTGCTTTACCTTGAGGGTCTAATGTGTTTTGTGCAAGTGTTTCAGGTTACAGGTATATCTGTTCTAAGTTCATCACAGCTCCTATGATTCATGATAGGGAGAGTGATATGATAGGGGGAGTAAGAGCTTGATCAAAGGGGGAGTATTATTGTTGAAGAACAGGAGATAGAAAAGGCCTATGTTTATGTTGTGTTTTTATATTATGCTGTGTTTTGTACCCATGTTGCTTTTATAAGCTTTTAGGGTTTGTTTCCTTGTGATTTGTAGGCTTTTATGGTTTGTACCATGCTTATGCAGCCGTTATGCTTTGTAGCCTAGTACTTCTAGCTAAATGTTATGCATTTTCTTTAAGTACTCTCACTCTTGTGCCCTTTGTTGGATTTTATATCCTTAATGCAATTACCTTGAGTTGTTGCATTGGTTGAGTGTTGGACATGCAAATGAAACTTTGCATTAAGCTTATTAGCTTGCATGTTTGGATGTTCGTTCCTTGTGTGAATGAGCATTGTGGTCACTATTTATAGTGATTGTTCCTTTTTGGTCAAGCCATGGTTTATTGCTTAATTCCATTTTGCTTGATCGCATTGTGCTTGCTCCATATGCATTACAAGTTTCTTTTATGCATACAATGATCATACTGTGTTGTTGTGTTTTTAGGAGATACTTGTTCTTATGGTTCAAGAGCTACGCAGATTCTAGAGTTAGGTATGAGTGAGTTATGTTCAACAGTTCCCAACTCACATGTTAAGTCTAGAGTTTGTTTTAGGGTTTTGTCACGGAATAGCCAAAGGGGGAGATTGTAAGGTAGAATTTAATCAACCATCTTGTTGGCTTTATTACGTGCCAAATTTTCTTGTAATTTAGCAATTAGTAATCCTGTATTTAGGTGGGAATCATGTAAGGGTAATGAGTGAGAGAGTGTGAAGAAATGCTCAAGATTGTGCAAGGATGCAGAGACTCGTGGCTGGGACTCGCGAGTGACTCGCGACTGGCAAGCCGCCAACTGCAGCACACGAGTGAAGCGTGCAGAGAAGATGAACAGTCATGCCAGTTGGAGCACTATAGGACAAAAAGTCCAGCCTGGCTGTTCTGTTAGCTCGCGGCTTGAACTCGCGACTCAGTCAAGTCGCGAGGCCAAGCCACCAGCCAGCTCTGTTTTGAAAAACCTGACTCTTCGCATTCCACTCTCACCCTAGTATAAATACCCCTTATACCCACAAAATTTTGAGAGCTTCTAGAGAGAATTTTGAGAGAGAAACCCTAGAGAAAAACAAGATTGACTCATCCACAATCTTTACATAGAGACTCTTCAAATTCCTCTACTTTCACCCTCTCTATTGTTACATCCTTGAGAGGTTCATTACCAAAACCTTTTCTCACCATACCCACATCTGTGAGAAGGCCATTTGGTGCTTGGGAAGCAGTTAGAAAGGGACCAATTTCATATTGGTTGATACTATGGGCTATAGCGGAATCCGGTAAGTTAAAGAAGAAATAGGTTCGGCGCAACCTCGTTGGAGTAAGAGCTTGGAGGGCTTAGGTACACTGGATAGATTAGGCTTGGAGGGTCTTATGCTGTTCATGTATCCCAACTACATTCTTTAGTGGATTATTTACCGCTTGGAGGGCGGCGGAGAGGTTTTACGCCGAGGACTTCGGTTTCCTCTTCGATAACACATCATTGTGTTGTCCTTGTGTTTGCATCTCTCTTCCCTTAATCTTTGCCATTTAATTTCTGCTGTGGATGTGATTTTATTTGGTTTAGATTGTTTATCAATTTTGTGTTTAGCTTATGTTCATATTCCGCACATTAATTGTTTGATATTAAGCTTGAATTGGTAACTTGTATATTGGGGGTCTAAATGTTCATAGTGTTTTATACGCTATTTGATCATTCAAAAACTATTGCGGCTTTGGAATCGTATAAATTCTCAAATGCAGCAAGTACGTATTCATGGTGGCAATACCAACTGTGTGATGTTTTTATTGAAGCAATTAAGCCTTTCTTTGCTGGGAGTGATCCAAGGTTTAAGACTGACAGGAGTTTTGCTTGAGACACACTTTGGTTATGTCTTAACAATGGGTTGCGATTGCTTCATCCTTTTATGCCGTATGTTATGGAAGAATTATGGCAACGTCTTCCTTCATCAAGGGACCAGACAAACAATAGAGCTCTTGGAGCTTTGATTTTGACTATTCCCTTCCCAGCCAATTTGGGATTAGTTTTGCATGAATTTTACATTAAAAACTTTCCTTACAGGGCACCTAAAACCCTACATGTGCATGCATACTCGAAGTATGTGTGGGCCCAAGCACCCGCGACGAGTAGTTTTCCCATAAGAAGTAGGCCTTGGCCTAGAGTGGACCGGGCGGAGGGTGAAAGTGGAGTCGATACCTAGATTAGGTCTAGGAACCATATGTATAGTGTAAGTTCTATGACAGGCGTACCCCCTTTAGATGACATGTCGACATTAAAAACTACAACTCACATTAAAAAAATTAACATGATTACATATTTTGCATTACTAATCACTGATTAGATTACAAAAATTTGAAATTTAAACATTTAATTGATAACATAGTCTTCTTCACACTTATTTTTTCTTTTCCCTCTATGCTTGTATGATTTGTTTTGTTTTTTTTTTCTCACAAATTAAAATAAATAAAATAAAGGGGGTATCAAAATTAATATGAAGCGTTTTGTCCCGTATGACATTCAACTTATAAAATCTATTTTGTTTTACAAATTTTCTCAAAAATATTTTACTTAATGTGCTACCTTCTTTTCTATGTACAGCTGCCTTCCCTAGTGCTTTTTTTTTTTTTTTTTTTTGAAAACATATACCCCAATGTAAATAGCAATAAGCAACAAAAAAAAAAAGAAGCATTAGCTAAGAAAAAAAGCTCATACACAAAAGGGCAAAAACAAGCGAGATTTAAAAAAAAAAAAAATGAGAGGAACTCGAGCCTTTGAAACTCGACTTCTAGCTAAGAAAAAAAAGCTCGTACAAAAGAAAAAAAAAAGCGAGATTTAAAAAAAAAAAATTTGAGAACAACTCGAGCCTTTGAAACTCGTTTTCTAGAAAGCGAGTTTTAAAAACTCGAGATAGTGGACTGTGATCTCGGGCTTTCAGGCAAAGAGCATGCCCTATTTCTTAAGTGTTCACACCAGTGGAACTCGAGTTTTATAAAATCGAGATCTATAGAACTCGAGTCTATGAAACTCGAGTTTCACTGGGAAATTTTTTTTTTTTTTTTTTTTTTTTTTTTTTTTTTTTTTTTTTTTTTCACTTTGTTAGGTTTTAAGGATTTAGGATCTAAATGTATTAGAACTTCAATGTGTAATGTTGGCAAACCATGATCAAAACATTAAGTCTAGTTTAAGGCTTGCTCAAAGTATATTTATGTAAAGTTGGAATCGAGTAATTGCAGAAAATTACTGTTCAATTTCTACAAGGCTCGATCGATCGAAAATTAGACTCGATTGATCGACCTCGTGCAGAATGTTTTTCTGTAGAATTTTCCAACTCAGTCCAAGCCCATATAACGTGTAGGGTTTTCTGTTTTGCTTTAAGTATAAAAGAAAAAACCCTAGCCACGTTTTGAAGGTTGTTGATATGCTGTGTGTGTGAATCTCTTGTGAGATCTAGAGGTGTTTACCTTCATACACACTTAGGGTTATCAAGATTACGATTGATGTCGAGAGCTTGGTGATCGTCTTAGTTGCTGATTCAAGAGCTTAAATAAAAACACAAGTGGGAGTACTTGTGGTTGCTGTGGGTCAAAGAAAGAAGTATCCCGTGGACTCGGAGCTGTCACGTGGTCGGGGTAGTAAGTTTTCTACACGAGGTAGCAATAGGATGTTAGTGGTCTAAGTCGTTATTGTATAAACTTCAATTCATTCATTGTGGATCTGTTTTACCTTAAGGATAGCTAGGTTAAATCCTCCCCAGGTTTTTTACCAGTTTGGTTTTCCTGGATTATCATATCGTTGTGTTCTTTATTTTTCGCATTGTTTACTTGATATGATTTACTTGTGTTAACCTAGATTTGAATAATTTACCTAAGAAATCATTTGGCTAAATAACTAGGTTAAACTGTTTGTGTTTTAAGGGGTCTAAAAACATACACACTTATGTAGGCTAACCAAAAATGTATGCACCTGCTGAGAAGCTGAGAAACAGAGACAGAGAAGCTGAGAATGTAAACCACAAACACTCATTGAGAGGCAGAGAAGCTGAGAATGTAAATGCACTTAAATTACATCAAAAGGCGTTCTCAATAGGCACTAAACTATAGAAACTGTTATGCTTTCTGCGTAAACATAGTTTTACAATGTAAATGCACTTAAATCATAGCAAAAGGCATTCTCAATATATCAACATTCTAAACATGTCCAACCATGCTTAATTTGCAGTTCTAATCCTACTACTCAAATCACAATCTTCAAAGAGGTACATTGGATAGAGAATTACAAGTACATTCAGAAAAAACCAAAAAGTTAATTGTGCCGATACAACGTAGTCAATTTTCCTAAGATCAGCAGTCAGCACAACAAAAACGTCGTCCATGGAAGCATGCCTAAAAAAACGTAGACTAATCACGTTAGGAGACAAGGTAGTAAACATTAGGTAAACATAGAATGAACAACAATTATTTAACCGATCCAAAACTTGTTGCCATTTTCACCTACCTAGTTTGGAACATGACCGCTTGTGGAAGCGCCACGGGATTGCGGACATTTTCGGCAGTTATACCCAAAAGCATGACACAGTCCACATGTTTGCTTGGGTTGACTCTCTATCAAATCTGCATCCTCCCTTCGCCATCCCGGTTCTTGATCCTTAGTCCTCACTCCATCCATCTCATTCCTTATTCTTGACTTTATTGGTCGACCTTTGGCCCGCAACAATGCTAGATTAGGCAACCACTTTGGCCCTATGGGATCCCTCCACAATGAATCTGACTTAGGAACTGCAAATGCATGTGAGTAACTGTTAAGGGCATACACCAAACTATAACATGGGTGAATATATGTGGTCGAATCAATCTTTAGCGCATCACATACTCTAATTGCATGTGAACACGGGATCTTAATGTTTTGCCATTTCCCACAACTGCATATTCTTTCTAGTAACCGAACTTCATAACTGTAGTTTCCCCCTCCAGTGCTACACATGTTGAGTGAAGTAACTACTTGATATATCATATGTTCATTGCTAAATGCCCTGAGATAGTGTTTCTCAAATTTACGCCTATTTTCCGACCACGTGGAGAATGCATATGTACTCCATTACTGACCCTCCATCAAAAGACTAGTAATTTCTTTGTTCTGGTCGTGAAAATATTCAATAAGTTTGGACCAAGTGAACTCAACCATTGCGGCAATAGGAAGGCCCCGTGCACCTTTTAGTACACCATTGAAGCATTCTGATATATTGGTTGTCATTGCCCCAAAACGTCTCCCACCATCATGTGACTGGGTCCACATATCCACAGACTCGCTCATTAGGTATGTGTATGGAAGATAATCTTTTTCCTTTTCCCTGCCATCCTTCCCCGTCACCTTCTTCTTATTCCTAATGGCCTCAATTTCCACCTGTTTAATGGACTCCATTATGGTATCAAATTTAACTACCTGAGTAGCATATCACGCTTTCAACGCCACTGACTTTAGAGTCGAGTTCTGAAAATGTGTGTTGAAGTTGCTAGCAACATGTCGAAGGCAATATCTATGAAATACCCGTGTTCTTCCATCATCCCTTCTAGGCTAGTTTGCAATGCCGTTTTTGATACCAAGATGTCGGTCAGAAATTATGCAAATGCCTTTGTCAGGTATCACATCGCCAATTGTATCTCTGAGGCATTGTAAAAACAACCTCCAACTGGACCCTGAGTCACAATCCACAACAGCAAAGCGAGAGGGAATACCTTGTTGTTAGCGTTGGTTGCCATTGCGACCAACAACTTTCCTTGATATTTACCACACAGATGGGTCCTATCAATACTGATAACCGGCTTGCAATATTTGAATCCATTAACGCATGGACCGAAAGACCAAAACACGTAATGCAAAAATACGGTGTCATCTCAATGGTGGGTGTGGTACGATAGAACACCTGGGTATGCAGATCCTGATCAATATATGCCATTAGCAACTTTTGCAACCTTTGGTAAGACTCTTCCCAATTCCCAAATATCTTCCCAATCGCTTTTTGTTTCGTATCCCATACCTTGTAGTAAGAAGGCTTATGGCCATCATATTTCGACTTTATCATAGATCTGAGATGCTTAATTGGGGTAGTGTGATCCTCACATAACTTCTTAAGGATGTCTGATGCAATAAAATTACAATTCATCATTTTACCATCATTGCGCACCCCAATCGGTATACACGTGTGAGGACCCACATACACGGTGACCATTCATAGTCCGTGGAGATTGGGCTTCATGACTACCGCGACATACCACTTGCATGACTCATCCACGCATTTCGCACAAAGTTTGACCTTCGTCGACCTACTAATCATAAAATGTTTGTTTTCCTTGAAGGCACAAATTGTTAATGCGCACTTCACATCTACTTTATTGGCAAAAGTCAACCCTTTGCACAAATTCATCCCCTCTCTCCAAGTAGACACAAATGGTATCTCAATATTTGAAGGATCAATCATATTTTCCCAAGTATTTGCAGAAAATGACAAGGCAGGAGGTGCATAGGCAGGGATTGTGTTCGTAATGTTTTGGACACTAATAACATTGTCTACATCAGGTTCACTACCGTCCAATGTCTCATCGTCATCAATGTCCCTCTTAAAGTCCCCAAAGTCCCCTTGTTCAATCCTCTCTTTATACTCATCTCTATCGACAAAATCTTCACCGTTAATGGTAGTCTCATCAACATAGTCATCATCATCATCGTTATCATCATCATCATCATCATCATCGGCATGAACACCATCATCCTCTACATGTGTAAAATACTCATATTGAGCATCCGGAACTGTAACCTGTAAACTTGTGGTTGTTTGTTGAATTTCCTCGATACCAAATTCTGCACGTGGCTCCAACTGTATGTACAACTCAATACCATTTACTTCGGGTCAGGGACGGACCCAGGATTTCAAGCTGGGGGGGGGCCGGAGATAGGGGAAAAAAAAATTTTCAAATACGCATCCAAATAGGTCTGAATTTCATCACGTTGATTAAATGTAAGCCCGTCGAATTTCATCACGTTTTTAGAGGAGGTTGGTGCATACCATTTTTAATGTAAGCCCAACGAATTTCATCACGTTGATTTCCGGGATCATAATCCAAAGAATCAAGATCAATTCTTTGAAATTGTGTTTGAGAGATTGGAATATTGACATTTTCTGAAATTGGGGAATGCATATTTCTAGAATTGGAACATCCACATTTTCTAGAATTGGAATGGCAACATTAGTTGTTGGCAATCCCACATTTACTTCGGAAGAATTTGAATCTTTTCTTTTGAAAAAATCAAGCATTGTAGTTGATTTTTTCATGATCTACAAATAAAATAAGAATCATATATATTAAATTTGTGTGACAATTTTCTTAAATTTGTGTGACAATTTTCTATATTATATGATTTGTTTTTTTTTTCTTTTTGTCTTTGGTCTTCCTTTATTTATCTCTGTCTTTGTGTTGTCTCCATCTTTCTAACATTGACCCACTAACCCAATCCCACTACGGCACTACCGACACTCTAAATTTATTCTGCACTACTAACAAAAACTTTTCTTAATTTTTTTTTTTGACTTGTCCCTATTATGCCCAACTACCAGTCAACAAAGCACAAACAAACAGTCAAACAAATATTCTCTAATCTGGGTAATCTCTACAAACTCTACTCTCTCTCTCTCTCTCTCTCTCTCTCTCTCTCTCTCTCTCTCTCTTATCTATATAATACAAGAGAGAGAGTAACAAACACAGAGTGACAGAGAGTCACAAAGCCAAAAAGCCCAAAAAAAAAAAAACACCACATACCGTAGCACAGATTCAATTCACAATCACCAACATCAGTAATCAATTTATCACTCATCAGTCATCAGTAAAAACACAAACACTCCACAAGCACAGATTGTTAGATTCTGAGATTCATAAACATTTTATTAGGTTTTGAAGGAAAGGATCATAGATTAAATACTTGTGAAGGCTTGAGCAACCGGCGGCGGGGGCGGCAAGATGGGGCTCGTGTGGGCGGCGATGACAGCTGAAAGTGATGATGAATGATGATGATGGCGTATGACTACAAACTCTTCTATCTCAAGTCGCGTCGGTGTGATGATGATGATGGCGTCGCGTCGGCGTCTGGGCTCAGTGGCTCACTATCTCTCTGTCTCGCCTCACTATCTCTCTGATTCCTTTCTTCTTCTTTTTTCCTTCATCTTTCACTTTCTCCGTTAGGTTTACTGCTGAGTTTTCTTTCCTTTCTTTCTTTTTTTTTTTTTTTTTTTTCATTTTTTGATTTATATGGGTCATGGCCTCTTGCCTCCTGGGCTGGCTGGCTGGGCTTGGAATTCAAGATTTTTGGGAGGGGGGCCTGAGCTAAAAACTAAGGGGGGTCAAGCCTATATATATATATATATATATTTTTTTTTTGGGAAAATTTAACCTGCTAAATTTTTTTTTTTTGGGCCCAGGGGGGGCCTAGGCCCCTTTAGGCCCCTACCTAGGTCCGTCCCTGCTTCGGGTATTCTCTCCAACTTGTCAAACATGATCTTTACATGTTTGTCTGCTTCTATCGCCATATACTTGTAATTAATCCGGTGCTTCAGGACTTCATGTGGCATACGATAAGTAATTTGTATGTTGTGCACAGCAGGATTCACACACAATTCTTCCATAACTATCATCTTCAATTCATCAAGGGTCTTCAACCTACGATCAATTTGGGTATAATAACACTTTATACCCGGCCATTCAAATGGCAATTCCTTGTTCGCATTGGCATTCTTAAGCGGACCACCGTGGTATAAGATTATATCAATTACAGTCATTGTGAACCTGCTAGAGTCAAGTTACAATGTTAAAAAACATTTTATCTAGTCAAACTACACAAAGTACAAAACAAATACATTACATACTGGAAGCCTTATAATTTCACATGAATTTTTTTTAAGAGAGATTTTAGTCACAGCTTATGTGAACGTTTGTTATTTTTAGTTAATAGTAACACATTTTAAAAATAGGGTTTATGGTGAACACACTTTCCCCCCCCCTAAAAAAAAAAAAAAAAACTATATAATCTGTTCAAGTCTTTATTAAAGGGTAGTTAGTTAACGCAAGGAAATTGTAACCGCTTGCCATAGCCATAGAGAGACTATAGTCACTTGGTGCAACCACAGCTTCTAAGACCCAACTTTTATTATTATTTTTTGATGAAGTGGATCCTCATCAAGGTAGAGCCCTTTAGACCCACTCCTAGGGAGTAAACCCAACTTTTCTTATATACTATATGCTTAAATTCAAGTTACATCTGGTGTGTTTTTCGGTTAACATTACACCACCTATTATCTTTAAATTAGAGAAATATGTCATCTAATCCCCTTTCAATTTATTTGTTTTTCCCATAACCACCATGCTCACCAAATATCAAGCCTATCAAAGATTAAGAATCATCTCATCTATGCCAAGGGCCTCTTGGCTTGGTGGCCCCTCTGGCTCTCCCTTAATAGGGTGAGCTCAAGCTCTGGTTCAACACACCAACTCCCTTTATAGGGTGAGCAACTATAATAAACTTGAATGCAGAAAACTGTTTACATTACAAAGATCAATATATTTCACTTTCACACAGTCAAATATTTGTTCTTTTTTACTATGTCCATCTTGAAGCAAGAAACACTCACTAATTGCAGTGAGTCACAAGAGTTACTCACACAAGAACAATTTGATGAAAACACAAACCATTTACAACAAAATCCACAACCTAAATTAGTTATCCCAGAAATGCCATTAAATATTTTCTCAAGTATCTAAATAGTCAAAATCTTTAACCCACACCCCACAAATAATACCCAACAATCAAATCAAAACCCTTACCCGAGGTGTAAATTTCTTGAGAGAGAGGAGCAGTGACAGAGAGAGGCAATGTGGTGTGAGATCAGAGACTATGTGGTGTGAGAAGTGTGAGTGTTATCAGTGAGTTTACTGAGGAGTGTGAGAGTGTTGGAGGCTGAGAGTGGGTGAGAGTTATGAGTGTTTTGCTTATCTGTGTTTTAAAGGTGAGAGTTATTCACGTGTTCTACGTATTTGTGTTTTATACAATTTTGCCCAGCAAAAATCGAGTCTATAAGACTCAAGATTCAAGTAAATTTTAATTCAATTTCAAGTCTTATAGACTCGAGATCTATGTGGCGTAACATATTTCCCAAAGCAAATCGAGTCTTAAAGACTCGGTTTTTGCTTTGTAGAAATCGAGTCTTTAAGACTCGAGATCTATGTGGCACATTAGTGTCCAACTCATCAAGTGCAAAGCGAGTCTTTAAGGCTCGAGTATTATATAGATCTCAAGTTTCTAAAACTTGAGATGCTAGTTTGCTATTACCTTTCAAGCGTTAACTTACTATATAGAACCCCCTTACTATGCTAGTCCCCAAATTCCCTCTTTAAAAGAATAAGGGGTTAGGTTTGGGCTTAATGGTGCAAAGCAATGTAATATTCATTTTTTGGGCTTTATGGTCATCATAATTAAAACTATAAAGATTGGGCTTTATGGGGGAGATATGGCTGGAAATCATTTTCTTTTTAATAGTATTTTAAAATTAGGGAAAATTTTAGTAAAACTATTTTAAAATTATAGGAGAAATTCAGGAAAAAAAAATTGGAAATGACATGGTGGCTGATGTGGTTTAACGGGAGCGTAGTAACATTAAATGCTATGCTTCAACTTTTAGTAATATATAGATATAGATATAGACTAGTATGTAACCCATGCTTACGCACAGGAATGGTGAATTGTAGTATTGCTATTTGATAGGCCAAAAAAAAAAAAAATGAATTGACCCCTTGTGATGAACTAATTGATTAATTAGCCAAGTTTGTTAATTAATCAAATTAACATGCAAGTTGCGTGGTAGCACAAACAAATCACCAAATAACTAAATGCAGCGGAAAATAAATTTGACACGGGTGATTTGTTTACGAATGGGGAAAACCAACACGGCAAAAACCCCACTGGGTGATTTTAAGGTCACCATTCCCAAAATTCCACTATTATCACAACAAGCGGTTACAAGTAAAGGAATCCCAGTACCTTCTACCAACCTATAGTTGAACCTTTACCCCAATACCCAATTGGACTTGTTCTGCAGTGACAATTTCTCCTTTTGATGCACGGCTCCCAGTACGTGATTAACCAATTGCGTGGATCCTAGTATGCGACTTCAATCACCAACTAGAAAAGGTTGTTGGCTGCAAAGTTCTTCAATTCATCCAGATGATGAAGATCAAGAAGATGCTTGGTCACAAAACCCTACGGTGCACAAACACAGCAACTTCTTCATAAGAATGATGAACTAGGGAAAATTCTGTCTCTGATCATAATTTGCTTGAACAAACTTTGCTCAACACTTGTGCAACTTGTGTTCACTTTGACGGCCCTTAAAATAATCTTTTTATATGTCTAGGGTTGTGTGAAAAGAAAGCTCAAACACATAATCACGGATTGGAGTCAAAACAGAATTGAAAATATGTTTTTCATAAACCTCGACAGATGCCTATCTGTCGAGTTGCTGTTGAGTAGCTGTCGAGCCACAGGGCTGGAACAGCTTCTTAAGCTCGATAGATGCTAGCTGTCAAGTTTTAATGAACTTGCACTTTTCAGCTTGAATCTTGGACAACCTTGCATGGCTTTAACACTTGATCTTAAAACACAGTTTCTTGAAGTATTAAACACATCCTAGATCTACCCAAATACAAGTAAAGTGCGTTTTGTCAAAGGATTAGCCAATTACATAAAATAGTGACATATGTTCCTAACAAGTGAATCACATATGTCCTAACAATCTCCTCCTTTGGCAATCCGTGACAAAACCACAACAAACAAATGAACATATGAGAGAAGTCATAAATCACTCAACTCATACTCACTTGTTAAATACAATAAAATCTATCCTAACACAAACTCTTGAAAAACTTTGCAAGAAGAGAGTTTATGGCAAGTAGACTTTGACAACCTGTATTTCTGAAATACTTTAAACAAAACTCATCAAGGCATCTTTGTGTGAAACAGAAATAATAGATTGCATACAAGTAATAAGAAGTATGTGCATAAAGAGAGAAAAGAAACAACACATGTAAGGGTAGGTGAAAGAAACATACATCAACATATAAAGAAAATAAGTACAATGTATGTCAACAATGGTCACAAGACCTAAGGTACAAGAATAAATGTATCTAAGATAGAGAAAAGAAAAAGATACAAGTAATCCTCACTACATCCCTCAAAAATCAACACTCCCCCTAACAAAAATGTCTTATACTAACTCTCCCCCTAAGAATGACTACTCTTATATCCAAAACTACTCCCCCTTTTTGTCATGAGTGTCAAAGGGTAAGAGTGTCAAGTAGACATCTCATCGGTAGAGCTAGCATCTCCATCATCAGCATCATCATCATAACCATCATCATCATCCTCATCTTCAGAATCAGAAGCTACTAGAGGAGGTGGAGGAGAAGCCTTAGGAGCGAAGCCACCCATGATCGCCTGCCGCCGTGCAATACGGTCGACACGAACGTTCACCTGATACAGTTCTGTAGAGAGTGTATCAAGGCGAGCATCCATGCGCTGAAGCTGTGCCATGATGTCTCCGAGTGACACATCACTCGTAGAAGAGGAGGGAGTAGATTGAGATAGAGTCGAATAGGAGGGAGGAGCTGCTGAATCAGACTGCCTCAACCTAAACTACACCTCGCTACGTTTAATGGTAGCGGCGTCTATGGCACACATGACAGTGAAATGGTCGGACACTGGAAAGGGAACAGAAAAATGGCGTAAGATCCTCGTGATAGCGAAAGGAAAGATGAGCTTATCACGGGACATCGAATCCCTATGGACATCTATAATAGAAAGAATGAAATGAGAAGGGAAATCTATAGTGAGATGCTCAAGAAGGGACAACAAAAACCGAGCACGAGGCTCTATGATAGAGTTATAATGAGAAAGAGGGTGAAGAACAAAAGTTATAACCATGTTCAAAAACCGAGGGCCTTTTGCAAAAGCCGAACAGTAAGTGAACTGACGCTCACCCCAATCAGAAGGGCACTCACAGAAGGCAGATTTGAGCTCATCTTTGGACACAGTTCTTAGACGCTCACAATCTAGGTAGTCAGGAAACTCTACCCTAGGGACACAAAGTACATCCGCAACAATCTGCAGTGTGACAGTAATGCGCGTACCTTGAACGCGAGTGATAAAATGAGGTACTGAAAGATCAAATCCATGTATGTTGGAGTAAAACTCCTGGATCAGCACGGAAGGACATGTGATTGGGACGTCACACAGTGACTCCCAACCCCGACTGTGAATGACATCGGGTAGGTCAGTGTTGGCGAAGTCTGCCAAAATGACTCGACATTCCGAATGAATGCCTCGTCGAGAAAAGTTCTCCGAGAAAGCCTTTCGGGCATCCTCATCACGGAACCGGATATGAGAAGGAGTAGGATCAGAAGATAAAGATGCCCCAGAACGAAGAAGGTTCTGGTACGGAGTAGACTTATGTTTTGGTGCCATAGACACGACTAACGTAAACAGAAAAGAGAAGGAGAGAGAGAGTACGTATGCATGGGGAATGCATGAACATGTGACATGCAATAAAAAATTCATCATGGGCTCAGCCCAATCCAATCCTACCAGCACACATCTAAATGCATGATAATACTGTTATAATGCTTATGTGATGCAATGCATGAGATTTTAAACTCATTTAAGCAAAAACCCATCCCAAAATTTCAACAAAAACTCATCAATTTTGAAAAACCCCAAATTTTTTCAAAAACCCTAAAACCTAGGTTTCAAAACATGAAATGCATGTAAATGAGAGAAAAGAAACTTACCAAGTGAAAAAAAAAAAACTTGAGAAAGCTTGAAAATCGCTTGGAAAGAGGTTAGGAGTGAGAGAGAGTGTTTAGGGAGGTGAAAAGACAAGTCTGTCGAGAGAGAGATCGAGAAAAATGAGAGGGAAATCGCGATTCGCGCTTAAATAGGAGCCCAGTAAATCTTGACAGATAGATGTGTTGAGAGGTGTCGAGAAAAAAGGCGTCGACAGATACAGCTGTCGAGGATCTATCGAGGGACAATTCAACAGAAGGCTAAAAGGAAGCTCGATCGATCCACCAGCTGTCGAGAAGGTATTGAGGATCCAGGAACTTTCTCAATCGATTCACCTAGCTGTCGAGAAGGTGTCGAGATTGTGATAAGAAACAGCTTAAGAGCTCGACAGATAGCCAGGTGTCGAGGAGGTGTCGAGATTGCTTAAAAACAGTTTTTCAAGAAGGGAAAAACACAGATATGAATGCAATCAAGCTAGCAACACAACCAAGGATCCAATCAATATTTTAAACTCTCAAAATCATCTCTCAACAGCAATTTTAAGCACATAGATCCTAAACACACGCACACACACACACACTAAACAAGTCTAACCAATTTTATATTTCAAAAATAAGTCAAGACAGTTTAGTGAGCATACATTAACACATGTAAACCTTGTGATGGCCAAATTACATTGTACCTGCACATGTATCAAGAGTAGCAAAGAATATTGCATGTTGTGTGTGAAAAACATCGCAAGATTGCATAAGTGTCTACATGTTATGACGATTTGAGATATGAGAAAATTACTTTAACTCACACACAATCATAACTGTTTGATGGGGACTATCACCTTCGAGGTACATCCTATAACTCCCACATCTCCTAGAAGACACGCTTGCAATCATGTTTAAAGCATTTTGATTCTATTTGCTTTTATTTTCTTTGCATATTTTTATTTTAATAAGCATATCATGTATAGGTATATAAGAGATAGAAAAGAAATACCCAATGATGTTAAGCATTTGACATTGCACTTTTGCTATGCCGAAGCATACAGATGTCATTGACATTGCACTTTTGCTATGCCGAAGCATACAGATGCCATTTTATGATTGGCGGGCAACAGTGGTGAGATAGTTATTTATGCCTTTCTTTTAGGATTTTCTAGTCCTTCCCATCAAAAAGAGTGATATGAGTGTTAAGTATAAGAGATAACTTAATCTTACTCATCACAAACAAGAGTCACAAAGCTCATTTGCTTAGTTGTGCATAGAAATGCTCATCTAAGTTACAAGAGATACAAAGTTTAGAAAACTTTATTTCAATGGCCATCCAAGGTACACAAGTACCAATGTACACAAAACACACACTGTTTTTGTATTTTTCTAATTTTTCATTTTTTTTTTATTTTTATATGAAAAAAAATAAAAAATAAAACTAAAAACAAACAAAAACATGTTAAACAAAACAAAGCATAAAACTAGATTGACTAAAAAAGAAATCAAAACACACAAGTTATGCAAAAACAGAAACATGAAGAGAGAGAAGAAAGTGATAGAATCACTTGAAACCCTTTTCCTTCCACACCTTGGAAGAACCTTTCCTTTTATTAAACCCTTAAACCGGCGGTGAGGGGGAAGAATTGAAACCATTCAAGTTCGAAAGGAACATGAGAGCTTTGAGAAGTTCTCCAAAGGGAGCAAGAGAGGATTAAAGCTGATTCTGGCTTCCAGATGCTATCATACCGTTGCTCTGTTGTGTGGCTAACCACTTATAACAATTTGGTCGTGTATGACTGGCAACTCCACAATGATGACAGAGATGCTGCTTCTTCTGCTTAGGCTTTTAAGAGTTAGCCTTCTTAGCCTTAGGGTTTTTAACATCTTTCTTATCCTGTTTAGGGGGTGCTCCTAAGATAGATTTTCCCTTGTCTAAGTTCTCACTAGCTAATTCATTTTTAACAACATTATTCTCAATTTCAACATTATTAGCAGGAGGAACAAAGACAGTAGTACTAGTAGAAGCAATACTAGGATAAGAGAAATCATACCCTAAACTGGTTTGATTAGAAGTAAATTTCTGAATGCTTAGCATCTCGTCAAGTTTCGCACTTGAAGCCTTCTCGAATTGAGCTCTGACTTGAAACAGCTCCGCTTCAAGCTTCTTGGTCTTCTCAGCTAAGAAATTGTTCTTGAACCTCAGTGCTCTAATAGTCTCATTAGCCTTATCAAACTTTGTGGAAAGCTCTTCACGATCAAGTTCCACATCACTTAGCTTCTTGGTGGTCAGCCTATAAAGTTTCTCATGTTTCTTAGAAAGCTTGTATAGTTTCTCATAGGCTGTATGGATATCATCTTGTTCATCCATCTTCTCAAACTTGGACTCCACCAATTCTTCTTCTTCATCCATATCTTCAACAATCCCCTCAATAGGATTGACAGTGGCAGTGAAGGCATTCAAGATTCCGTCATCCTCATTGTCGGAATCATCCTCAGGCTTAGTGTCGCTCAAAGTAGCAGCAAGTGCCTTGCTCTTTCCAATGCTCTTGAGATATGTAGGACACTCCTGTTTCATGTGACCAAAGCCTTGACACCCGAAGCACTTTGGTCCTGAGGGAACAGTGTACTGACCGCCACCCCTAGCATCCTTCTTCCCTTTATCTTGGCTCTTGAACTGAGAAAAACTGGATTGCCTACGGTCCTTGTTGAAGCCTTTCCCATTGGCATTCTTCATGAACTTCTTGAATTGCCTGGTGATGTATGACTTTATCTTGAAATCTTCATCTTCTGAAGACTCATCCGTGTCATTACTCTTGGCCTTCAGTGCCATGCTCTTGCCTTTACCCGACTTACCAATTCTAGTTAACCCTAGCTTGTAGGTCTACAGATTGCCAACCAGCTCTGTCAAAGGAATCTTGTCAATATATTTTGATTCTTCGATCGCGGTGATCTTGGCATGAAATCTCTCGGGTAGAGATGTGAGCACTTTCCTCACAATCTTGGGTTCAGGAATGGTTTCCCCAAGATTGAAGGCTGAGTTAACTATGTCCTTGAGTTTGGCATAGAACTCATCAAACGACTCATCCTCCTCTATCTTAATATCTTCAAATCTTGTAGTGAGCCTTTGTAGCTTCGAATCCTTGACAGCCTTGGTTCCCTCATAGGTTGTCTGGAGGATGGTCCATGCCTCCTTAGTAGTTTCAGTATAGGATATCTTCTTGAACTCCTCATTAGTGACTGCACTAAATAAAGCATTCAATGCCCTGCTGTTGAAGTTTGCCGCCTTGATCTTGGCATCATCCCAATCGGCCGGCGCTTCCTTCGGCTTGGTCCAGCCTATCTCTACAGCCTGCCACACTTTCTCATCTAAAGACTGCAAGAAAGCTCTTATGCGTACTTTCCAGTATGCATAGTTAGTGCCATCAAATAAAGGAGGTATAATTAATGATTGTCCTCTATCCATGACAAACAGGGGTCAACACAGCAAAAACCCCACTGGGTGATTTTAAGGTCACCACTCCCGAAATTCTACTATTATCACAACAAGCGGTTACAAGTAAAGGAATCCCAGTACCTTCCACCAACCTACAGTTGAACCCTTACCCCAATACCTAATTGGACTTGTTCTGTAGTGACAATTTCTCTTTTTGATGCACGGCTCCTAGTACGTGACTAACCAATTGCGCGGATCCTAGTACGCGATTTCAATCACCAACTAGAAAAGGTTGTTGGCTGCAAAGTTCTTCAGTTCATCCAGATGATGAAGATCAAGAAGATGCTTGGTCACAAAACCCTACGGTGCACAAACACAGCAACTTCTTCACAAGAACGATGAACTAGGGCAAATTCTGTCTCTGGTCACAATTTGCTTGAACAAACTTTGCTCAACACTTGTGCAACTTGTGTCCACTTTGACGGCCCTTAAAATAATCCTTTTATATGTCTAGGGTTGTGAGAAAAGAAAGCCCAAACACATAATCACGGATTGGAGTCAAAACAGAACTGAAAATCTATTTTTCATAAACCTCGACAGATACCTATCTATCGAGCTGCTGTCGAGCCACGGGGCTAGAACAGCTTCTTAAGCTCGATAGACGCTAGCTGTCGAGCTTTAATGAACTTGCACTTTTCAGCTTGAATCTTGGACAACCATACATGGCTTTAATACTTGATCTTGAAACACAGTTTCTTGAAGTATTAAACATATCCTAGATCTACCCAAATACAAGTAAAGTGCGTTTTGTCAAAGGATTAGCCAATTACATAAAATAGTGACATATGTTCCTAACAAGTGAATCACATATGCCCTAACACTATTGATATTAGCTTAGGTTATTAAACATATAGGACATAGTTTGACTAGTACATTTGGAGGTATTAATATAGTTTTTTCTTGCAATTTTCATGATATTGGTTAAGCTAAGTTTTTCATTACATTGCTATTACGCATATAATTTTGAAAAATACTATTAAATCTACATATACAATATCAATTCACAATTATTGTCTGTGAAATTCTACTAAATACAACACAAAATAAAATAATAAATTTGTCAAATAATATATCTTAAATTGAATAGGGATAGGTATATGAGATCGTTCAGCTCAATTACAGTTGTTACGTACAATATCTTCGCATACAAATATCTGAATAGAAATTGTATAAAATATATACTCATTAGTTCAGAGAAAAAATAATAACAAAAATCTAAACAATTTGATTTGCATGGAAAGCAAACAAAAGCAAAATCCAATTTTGATTCTAATTGAATTTTCTCTAAACTATGGTTTAATGTATATATAACCTAGTTAGTAATGGATTATAGATAGTCATGATATATTACATAAAGGACAAACTTAGGTATAGTATCTTAGGTGCTGTTTATTAGGTTCCCCTCTTAAGATTTAGTTATGTGACTTAACTAAAAAATACATTTCCATCTTATGAGGAAAAATCTACATGGCAGAATTTTAAAAGGGGAATCTAGGGAATAACACCTAAGTACTGTACCTAAGTCTTGTCCTTACATAAATGACTTATAAATTTAAATTGTTTTTAGTTATATGATTATGTTTTTTATGGTTTATTTATATTGGATTCCTCATTTTCTACACTAAATTAACTCGTTTGACACAAAAATTATAAAATTTAGATTAGATGGGACACGTGGCGCAAGAATAAACTCTAATTAAAATCCAATTTTTACACTAAATTAACTCATTTGGCACAAAAATTTAAAACATATATTAGATGGGACACATGACACAAAATTAGACTTTAATTGAATTCCAACTTAAATTCCAATTGAATTTTCTCTTAGCTTTACCTATTAATATATATATATATATATGTAGAGAGAGAGAGAAAGAGAGAGAGAGAGAGAGAGAGAGGCTAGCTTTGTAACCCTATGCATATGCATGAATACACTTAAAGATATACAAAAAGATAGATAATATAATTCCTATATATATAATTTAAATACTATTGATAGTCATTCTTATATTTTGTTAACTCTTTTAAAAATCTTGTAAGAATCTTATATTTTGTTAACTCTTTAAAATTCTTGTAAGAATATTATAAAGTATAAAATGTAAATTGTCCATGTTTATTTGTTTATTACTTCTTAATTTTTGTTATTGTGAAGCACTTTTTTCTTTTTCGATTTATTTATTATAGACTCTTTGGTTTTTGTACTCAATAACTCACTTGGATAAATATTTATGATGTGGTCTCGTATTTGATTTTAAAATTAGGAAATAAAACTCTCTCTAAAAATAAATAATTTAGGACATATGACATAAAATTGGACTCTAATTTGAAATTCTAATTGGACTTTCTCTAAGCTTTACTTATTAATATATACTAGTGTGTACCCCAAAATTTTAGAGGATGTTTAAATTATACATGGTATTATTTTACACTTTTTTAAACTATACATTTCTAAAATATGGAACGATTTCTCATTATATATGTGTGTGTGTGTGATTTAAAATTTAATTGGTTTTAAACTCTTTGGTTTTTACACCCAATAATTCACTTGCCACAAAAATAAAAAACTTAGATGGATTAGATTTGTACTCTTTGACTTATACACTCAATAATTCACGTGACACAAAATTAAAAATTAAATAGGACACGTGGCACAAAATCGAGAATCCAATTAAAATCTAATTGGATTTTCTATCAGCTTTGTCTATTAGTATATATATAGATATAGATATAGATATAAATATATAGATTGAGTGGAATTTAAACTAAAAAGAATTCAAGAAAATAGGGTACAAAGATTATACACAGTGTGTGCTTAGCCTAAAGTAGGTTTCAAATTGTTATTTTTGCAGACAAAGGCATACACATGAGCTGTTGTTCCATATTTTTTTTTTTTGACTGATGAGCTGTTGTTCCATAAACATACATTGAACATACATACGCAGTTGTGAGGCATGTGTACGCATCCTGACAAAATGAAACTCTAATTCTACATCTTCTTCATTCTAAGTGATCAAACAAAATCCTAACCTAATTCTACAAACAAAAACAAGTTTAAACTTTAAAACAAGAGAGATTTTGGAATTTAAAAAGAAAAGGGGCTTTACTTTTTCGAATGATATTTGAATTTTGACCAGTCCCCTCAGGATATTGGATCCAAGCCAAAACACTAGAAGGGTTAGTAAACTGTAGCTTTGTAAGAATGGAACTGCAAGAGAGTTTTTGAAAAGAGAGAATGATTGTAGCGAATCCTTTTTGACATAATTATTAAGTAAGTCAATTTAGTGTTAATTTGCTTAACCTAAAATCAACCCAAAATGGCTCCATTCATATAAATAAATGTCATTTTTATTTAATATAAATTTGAATTTTCTCTATAGAACAGTGTAATTAAAAGAATTTTAAATTCATTTTGGCTTATTTTTTGAATGGTTTGGAATGGGTCATTTAAATGTTAACCCAATACAAGTTTATCAAACATTTGAAATGAGTAGTGTTTGTGTATATTAAGCGAGCTATGTGGGTCATGTTGTGTCACACACTTAATAAATGGGTTTTGTTAGGGTAGAAGGGTTTTAAAATGATTATTAAATGAGTTAGGTTAGGATTGGCCTATGTAGCTGGATACCAATGTTTTGAATACGATTTGTCATCACTGCATGCTTGAACGAAATTGTTAAATCATGGTTTTTTTTTCCACCTTTATATATATGTATATATATATATATATATATAAAGATTCTCCATCATTTTTTTTTAAAATTTAATAATTTAATAGTTGGGAAGGAGTGAATTTGAATCTGGACACATCATTCGGAACTACCTTAGAAGCTTATTGAGCTACAACTTAAAAGATTCCTTCACATTTTACATTACAATGAATTTCATATTTATAATGAGATACAAAAGTCCATGACATTTTAATAAAAATTACATATTGATTGCCTCAATTCCATGATTTTCTTTAGCAATCAATCCCTTGATTTATTAACCAATCCCATAATTTTATCTTGAAACCAATATCTTGACTTGGTCTTCAATGGCAGAAAAAATGAATTATACTTTCTAAACTAATATATCCTAATTATATATCTCATACATATCTTGGCTATTTCTGGTAAATACAATACAAGATAGAAACTCACACAGTCATGTTTATGTGGCAAAATACAATCATCTGCTCTTGGTGAGCATAGTTCTTAGGTTCCAATCCTATCAATGGGAAAAAAAAAAAAAAAACTGAACTTTCTTGATGGTTCTTGGCTATTCATACACAAATATCTTAGCTCAGTTGTTGATTTTATTTTTTTTAAGCCTTATCCTCATAACAGAACTCAAAACATGGAGTTGGCCACGACTGGATTGTCTTGTCATCCATATCTTAGGCTAGTTTTTTGCATTACGAAAAATAGGATGTGATTATCCACAAAGCTGACTCAATGCGTTATCACATTTATTTTTCCCCTTTTCTTTGTAAATGACAATGATGCATGTTTTTGGCAACAAAACAACCAAAGCATTAGGAATTTGGTTACATGGCTAAAATGAAGATAATGATTGACCATCCAATACTCTTACAGAAATAAGTTATTTTAAGGTAAAGTTTGTTTGGATAAATTAGCTCTAGGATAATGAAAATTTGCAGTTGAGGAGTCCAAGCCTGGTCTATTTTCAGTTGAGGACTTATTATTTACCTATAAATCTGACCGGGGCCTTTCAAAGGTATTTGTCTTTGCTTTGTTTGCCTTCTTCTGAGTTTTTAAGTGGGAACAAGATGATTGCCGTTGAGAACCAGGCAGTTGGTACTGCTGTGATTATTGTTTCCTACTTCCTTTTGTCCATGAATGTCAATAATTTTTATTTTATTATAAGTCTATAAGCTTAGTTCAATTGGAGTCTAACTTTTGTGTTCTTTTGTTAAGTGTCAGAGAATGCAATACCAAAAGATGCATCAGATGAATTTGTTATGCCAGAATCCAATGCCTTTGGCCAATCATTCAGGTTTTGACATTTTCTTCCACAATCTTTGTTTATAAGATCAGGTGTTTTTCATAAATGGTGTAGTTTCTCATTCAATGAATGGTGTCAAAATGTGTGGTAGGGTTTATGAAGGAAGTGTGAGGCAAAGCGTTGTGGAGAATTGCTATCGGTTGCATCATATTAACCAAACATATGATTTTGTAAGTACACTTTCAATA
This sequence comes from Notholithocarpus densiflorus, assembly GCA_030021035.2. Taxonomy (NCBI): domain Eukaryota; kingdom Viridiplantae; phylum Streptophyta; class Magnoliopsida; order Fagales; family Fagaceae; genus Notholithocarpus; species Notholithocarpus densiflorus. Next base: position 88,544 of record JARYZH020000437.1, read on the forward strand.
AGTTAATGTTTAAATATTAAACTTTAGGACTTCATAGATTCAATTTGATATATGAAACTTTCAATGCAAATGCAGGTAAAGAGGACAAGGGAAGAGTATGCAAAATTGAACAAAGCAGAGATGTCCATATGGGAAGCCATTGAACTCCTTGACAATTTTGTGGATGAAACTGACCCTGACCTGGATGAACCTCAGATTCAGCATATGCTGCAGACGGCTGAAGCTATAAGAAAAGACTATCCTAGTGAAGATTGGCTGCACTTGACTGCCCTTATTCATGGTAAATACCCCATGCACACTCCTAGTTTCCGTTCTAAGGCTAACATGCAAAATATAAGTTCTTTGAATGTGTAATTGTATATGTTTAACTTAGTGGCTCTTTGCTCTTATTCATAATATCAGATAATAACTACACACACTAGGCCCTATATATTCAAGTTTACATAAAACAACTTGATAATTGATTCTTGCATGGATTTCAGATCTTGGAAAGGTTCTTTTCCATTCTAAATTTGGATCGCTTCCCCAGTGGGCTGTTAATGGTAAGAAATGTTCTTTGACCAAATAAATTTTAATATATTTCTCTTGTTTCGAGTCATTTCAATCTGATGATGAATTCTGATGTTGCAGGAGATACGCTAATTGTTGGTTGTGCTTATGATGAATCGACTGTTTATTACAAGGTCTTCTCAAAAACATTAGTTAATTATGTTTGACATGATTATATGTAGTCAGTCAACTGAAAGAAATTTCTTCGAATCTTTTGCATTGCAGTATCTCAAGGAAAATCCAGATTACAACAATCCTGCCTACAACACTAAACTTGGAGTCTACTCTGAAGGATGTGGACTTGAAAATGTGCTGTTGTCATGGGGGCATGACGATTACATGTACTTGGTATATCCTCTGAACCTTCAATGAATTTTTAAGGAAAAATCTTTAATAAGATTTTCATATTGAAATTTCCACAATATGTTATTCCAAAATAACAATCATAATACTAATAGTGTTGTTTCCAAATCCTTAGGTGCTCAAGGGAAGTGGAACTACTCTACCTCCAGCTGCATCATTTATTATCCGATATCACTCATTACACCGTAAGTATTATTCTTTATCTTTTCCTGTAAATTTGAAAAATAGTTAATATTCTTGAATTGTTTTTATACAATAAAATGAGTTTTATCTGTTCATCTTGCAGCGTTGCATCTAAATGGAAAATATCAATACCTAATGAATGACGAGGACAGAGAGAATCTGAAGTGGGTTCAAGCATTCAGGTAAGCTTCCATTTTGCTGTTTAATTTGTACATTTTTTTTCTTTCTTACCAGTGTTCTTCCCCAACAATTATTCATTTCTCATTGAGCTGATTGTGAGCATCAGTGTTTTTCCCCACCAATTATTCAATTTTTGTTCAGCTGATTGTGACAACTAAACTGATTTTATTGTATTGTACAAAATAACAGCAAATATGATCTCTACAGTAAGAGCAAAGTTCATATTGATGTTGAAAAAGTTAAACCATACTATGAATCCCTCATAAAAAAGGTGTGTACCAGTGCAAAATTCTGTGCTTTGGTAATTTTTAACACTTTTTTTTCTTTACTAAAATTGGATTTTTTTTTTCTTTCTTTTTGTAGTACTTCCCAGAAAAGATCAGATGGTAATCCTTGAGGATCCGGCTTTAGGCTGCGTGCCATACTTTTAGTTGTGCTCGCTTTCAATTGGCAAAGTTAATTTTATTTATATATGCACTATAAATTTCTGTAATCAGTACTAAGAAGTTTGTAAAATATTAATTAATATTAATAAATAAAACACATCATAGAGATGTGGCGTGTTCATTATTATTTGGCTTGGTTCTTACTTCTTATATATTGATGGCCAGGAGGCCATTTGTGGGATGTCTTTAAGGCCTTGGGGCCTAATCAAATAATGCTAATGTTGCGGCTTCAAAAAAAAAAAAAAAAAAACCCTTAGAAATCAACACCTGGGGTTATCTGGAATCAACACCAAGCTAGTGAAGGAATAACTCCAACAATCAATTTCATTACTGAAGCAAACTGTATATATACAATACTGAATTCTAGGTTCTTTAAATAGAGTTCCAAACTTATTATCCTAACAAGAAAAGGAAACAATTCTAACCAATGAAAATTCTACTAATGAAGTAAGAAGATGAATTAAATCCCTAAAACAAGTAGGAAAATAAAATAAGATTTAAAAAATGGATAAAGTTTAGTTACAAAATTAGTTGAATCCTAAGGCTACAATTTTACTCAATATCTTTTTATTGGAGGTGAATTTTGACAAATCCATCATTGGATTATATCTTCTTCTTATATTTTCCATGCTTGCAAAATTTCTAGAAAATTAAATATCAATAGCTATGTCATCAATAAATTGTTTAAATTGCAAGTTTTTGTAGTTTAAATTATGCATAAAATATAAGCTTAGAGATCATATAGTAAATAATATTTGATTGATACAAAATTTGACATGTGTGTTAAGAGTGTAAAGAGCATACAATTCAACGGTTAGATTTTCAAAATATGTAGTAATATTTATTTAATTGAGTAAGGTTATAGCCTCAGGCTACAATCAATTTTATTGCTAAATTTTGTCATTTCATAAAGTAAATCGAATAAATTAAGAACATTAATAGATTAGGCCTTAAACCCAATTGTTAGTAGGCTCTATTCGCAAGGCAAGTGGTTGGGCCATCTTCTTCTTGTGTGTTGTCCATACTCCAAAGTACGTGTAATTGGGGGCATATATCTTGTGTTGGCACCAGCTAAACTAGGCAGGAGCTGGTTGGGATCTTATGCAGACTTAGAATATGGCTAGTGATTGGGCTAAGGCTAGTTCTGATATCATGCTTCATTTGATTTCATTAAATATTCTTGCCTAAGGCTTTCCTAGTAGTCTTTTTGGTTGTTAAATATGAGCTTATTGGACTAGCCATCATCTACTGTTAGCGAGAATTACGGTAAAGAGTGTCTGCAAGTACATGTTCATATAAACTCTATTGCAACTATCCTATGTAATAGTTAGAATGTGATTGATCGTCTATCACTTTCATATAAACTTATCATTTTTCCTCCATCATCTACCGTTAGTGAGAAGTATGGTAAAGAGTGTTTGCAAGTACATGTTTCCAACCATGAATTAGAATTGTGGTAATCGAGTGCTCTTATGAGCCAAGTAACGAGGCTATGACAATTGATGATGCCGTAAAATCACTAGTGAGTTACACGACCTTCTTATGCTCGAAACACCACTTGCACAAGGGAAAGAGAAGACCTAACAAAGAGCACCGGTGTGGTGTCGGTCGAATACCCTCCGAAGGTCAAGTCAGAACTTCTCACAACTCTAGAGTGTTAGAGAGGGTAAAATATGCGTACCTTGATTTATGAGGGTATTGGGGCTTTTATAGTAGTAGAAGGTAGAACTCTCTTCCTTGGTGTAGAAGTCTTTTCCTTATAGGAATCCTCTTGAATAGCCCAAAACATGATGGACAAGACATTTCTTTATAAAGAAGATCTTCAAGTATGCGCGTATCTTCTGGAATCCTTTTTGTGCTAGGATTCCATTCACCTTAGGATTCTATGGTGGCTAAGTGTGTGCCACAAGTATTTCCCATCTAGGGATCCTGGCTGCCACGTGGGTGCTCGATCCGTCCTCCTTGAATCCATCTATGCAGGATCCGTTCAGAACTCGCATGCGTTGGGTCCATCTTCTATCGGCCCACAGAAATGAACCGTCAGGCCCACTTCATAACAACCCGTCAACCTATATTTTTACCCTCTTCAGTTGCCCCCTCACCCTATGAGTCCGTCATCTTTGAGCAGAAGGACATGTGGGGTGACGGTTTAAAGTTAATGGGATGATGGTTTAAAGGCTATAGGTCGACGGTTCCAATATGGATTCCGTGAACTGTACCTTCCTCTGACAGATTATCTGGAAGCCATTATGATGCATGTCACGTGTCGCTCTTTCATTAGATATTATCTTGGATCGAAGCGTCGCCTCGTCTTCCGTGCACTTCCTCTATAAATATCACATTCTTCTTTCCTCATTTTTCCACTTTCTACTGAAACACACTGTCAGAGTGCCTCCGTCACCCTTGTCAAAGATCACTCCGTTCAGTTGCTGTATCCGTCATCAACATCCTTCATCCGTTCACTTTACTTGGTAAGTACTTTCTTTTTCACTTCTTTTTTACTTTTGGATATACTCTTCATTTTCCTAGACTTTATACCCCCGTCACCCCTTCTAGGCCCGTCAAAGTCTTAGGCTTTGTCGTCATATGTAGGCAATGTCTAGTGCGTTGAGTAACCAGTCAGTTGTTCGTGACGAGACGGATTACGGGAAGTATACCCGTCAGGTCACAAAGACCAGGAGAGTCCAAGCAAAGAGAGGAGTCCGTCCACCTCTTCCCCGTCCTCAACAAATGAGGATATGGAGATGGCTGACCTAGAGGAGGGTCCTGATGACGGCGAGGAACAACCAATAAAGTCCGTCGTGGGTGCTGATAGACTTAGGGAGTTCATTATGCTATCGGAGTGAACGGTGAATGATTTTAGGTCCACCATCAATGAGAAACACTTCAACACTCTTAGGGCCAATTATCAAATTCCAGATAACATCCCCATCCGTCTACCTTACAAATCAGAGAAATGTTACTATGAAGGGGTAGAAGGTGTCAGGGTATATGAATAGATGCTGAAGGTAGGACTTAGATTTCCACTAAGCTCTCTTTATCGTCAGCTTCTCAAATACCTGGGCTTGTCCATCAACCAAATATCCCCAAACGCTTGGAGGATTTTCATAGCAATGGAAGTTCTGTACGGTGCTATGTCAAAAGGTGCTAGGAGACTGATGGTGCGAGAATTCCTTCACTGCTACCGTCCAGATGAAATAGACAAATCAAGGGGGATATATAGTTTTGTTCCTAGGAGTCCGTTGTTAAAGGTTATATTTGAAACCCCAGACTCCAATAGGGACTGGAAGAGCCGTTATTTGTTCCTAGAGGGTAATGAATGGATGTGTCGTCCAGGGGATACGGAACACATGCCTGTCGACACGACTTGGGGCATATTGTCTCCGTCCAGTATGTACCCGTCCTAGTGCGTGAACTTTTTACACAACCGTTCAGTTAATTATAATTTTCTTTAAAACTTTAACAGTCTACTTTTTTTGCAGTTCGATGGCGTCCACACGTTGAACTTGAGGAGTTCAACTTTCTCGAGAGAATTTTTACCAAAACCAAGCCGGAGGAAAGGACTTGGGCCAAACTAGTCACACTTGATACCATCCACTGGTATTGTGATGGACCTGAACCAACGCCAGCAGCCATCAAATACAACGCCAGAATTCGCCAACGTAAGTCCGTCGTCCTTATTCTGTTTGATGGTTTTGATTTTGATTTTAGTAATTAACTTCATCCGTCCACCTTTCCAGAAATGGACGACGCTAAGAGGAGGTCAATGATTAAGGCACAGGCTGCCAAGAAAAAGGAGATCGGCGATGTGGATCCCAAAGGGACGGGCTCAAGCAACCCGTCCATAAAAAGAAGGCAGCCTTCCAAAGGGGACCGTCCTCCCAAGAAGCCTAAGATCGCTTTGGAGCCCGTTGTAGGGCTAATGGCTGAGAGTGCAAAGACGGTCACCCCAGTGAAGCACGGGGCTGGCAAAGGACTTATGAAGGCTCCGTCCACTAATCAGGAGAAGCCACCTGTCCTCCTCCGCGAAGACTCCAAATACGCCTTGGAGCAGCTTTCGTCTATTATAACGTCGGAGGATTATGAGGACCTGGGCAACCACTCCACGGAAGCAATGGGGGAGACGAGACTTTTTGCAATTGTTCAGGTAATTCTGCCCGTCGACTTTCTGTCCGTCCTTTCCACTTGGCTTCCCATCTAACTACCTTTTTTGCGTTTCAGGCCATGATTATGATGAAAGGGCTAATGGGACGGTGTCTTAACCATGAGACGTCCTTGGAGCGTGTACGGGCAAAGGCGGAGCTGACGGAAGATGAACTGAATCATCTTAAAACCTGGAAATCCAAAATGGAAAAGTAGTTTGATCTCTCAGAGAAGGTGAGGAAGGAGCTCGAGAAGAGGACGGAGGAAGCGAAGAAGGCCCTTGAGGAAAGGGATAAGGAGGTCCAGGACCTGAAGGATCAGCTCCATCAAGCTAAGGAGGTGGCGATCCGTGAATACAGCGACTCCGACGCCTTTTGTCTGAGCTGGGAGAATCCTTCTTGGAGGGTTTTGATGATGCTCTCCGTCAGGTTAAGAAAGCCTACCCTGACTTGGATGTTTCCAATATCAAAGTTGAAGACCAAGGTCAAGCCTTTGTCATGCCTGTCGACTCGGAGGACACCTAGGATCTTTTTGCTGATGAAGCACCCTAAGCCGACGGGGAGTCAGCCCAGGGGCAGAATGCTCAAGGACAAGTTAAACTTGCAGGGGATGGTACCCGTCATCCAGAGCAGGAGAAGGTGGCCACCGTTCAAGAGTAGTGTTGTTTTTGTTTTTGTTTTTGTTTTGTTTTGTTTTTTTTTTTTTTTGGGTAAGTTGGGAGAACAATCTTTTTATCCGTCATGTATGAACAATTGCCCTTCAAGGGTTTTATATTTTTATCTTTCAATAATGTTTATTTTGCTTAGTGGCTTATTCCGTAGTTTTTAATGCAATGGGTCCGTCTTATTTGACCTTTCATGTTGCGGATGTGATTTAAACCTTTGTAATCCATCCAGTTTGTGGACTTTGTACCCGTCCACTTTTTGGACTAGGAATTTTCCATCCTCCTGGGATGATCTGTCCAATTTGTGGACTTTAGTTTATATCCATCCACTTTTTGGACTTGTAATTTTCCTTCCTCTTGGGATGATCCGTCCAGTTTGTGGATTTTTTCATCCTCTTGGGATGATCCGTCCAGTTTGTGGACTTTGTACCCGTCCACTTTTTGGACTTGTAATTTTCCATCCTCCTAGGATGATCCGTCCAGTTTGTGGATTTTTTCATCCTCCTGGGATGATCCGTCCAGTTTGTGGACTTTACTTTATATCCGTCCACTTTTTGGACTTGTAATTTTCATCCTCCTAGGATGATCCGTCCAATTTGTGGTCTTTAGTTTATATCCGTCCACTTTTTGGACTTGTAATTTCCATCCTCCTAAGATGATTTGTTCAGTTTGTGGACTTTAGTTTATACCCGTCCACTTTTTGGGCTTGTAATTTTCATCCTCCTAGGATGATCCGTCCAGTTTGTGGACTTTAGTTTATACCCGTCCAATTTTTGGACTTGTAATTTTCATCCTCCTAGGATGATCCGTCCAATTTGTGGACTTTAGTTTATACTCGTCCACTTTTTGGACTTGTAATTTTCATCCTCCTAGGATGATCTGTCCAATCTGTGGACTTTAGTTTATACCCATCCACTTTTTGGACTAACAATTCAAGTAGAAAAACATAGTTGTGTCTGAATATCTTTCTTAAAAAACCATGCGTTTGTAGAAAAGTACCTGCCCCCTTGGGCTTAAAAAGGTACTACATGAAGTATTATAACATAAAATTGTCTAAGTAAAAGTAATTGTAGCAAAATTAAATAAACTGGGAGATTGGGGGGAGTCGTTGTCCTTCATATTATCTCTACTGATAGTATTTTCGTAGGTGCTCCGTGTTCCATGGGTGCTGCAGCTTTCGCCTGTCCAGTGTCTCGAGGTGGTAGGTGCCCTTCCTCTGCCATGATGCGATCCTGTAGGGTCCTTCCCAGTTGGGGCCGAGCTTTCCTTGCGAAGGATCTTTAGTAATGCCCATTACCTTTCGTAGTACAAGATCTCCAACCTGAAAGTCTCTATGCCTGACATTGGAGTTGTAGTGTTTCACCATGAGATTCTGTTACCATGCCAGCCTTTGCTTTGCTGTCGTTAGAGCAAGCCTTATTGAGGTCCGTGAAATCTACGCACATCCTCCATTTTCCATTGGCCTTTTTAACCATGACTACGTTCGCCAACCAATCGGGGTAGTACACTTCTTGGATGAAGTCTGCCTCAAGCAACTTTCGAACTTCCTAAGCTATGGCTTTGTCTCGCTCCTGAGCGAATACTCGTTTCTTCTGTCAGATTGGAGGAAATGAGGGCGACACATTTAACCTGTGAACTATGATGGAGGTGTCAATCCCCGGCATGTCCTTGTGACTCCAGGCGAACATGTACTGGCCAACTGGCCAGTGTGCCTATTCTTGTCGTTCGTTCTGGCCTTGAGTCATCAAGGGTCACATCTTCTAGTTCCTCAACCGGCTCTGCTACTACGCGTTATTCTTCTATGCACATTGTTTGTTGGTGATCATCCATTTCTAACATAGCAATATAGCACTCTTGTACTGCCACCTGATTTCCGCGCAGCTCTCCTACACCATAATCTATAGGAAATTTGATCATTAAGTGGTAGGTTGAAGTTACTGCCTTCCAGGAATTGAGGGTGGGTCGTCCGAGAATGGCATTGTAAGCGGACGAGCAATCAACTACGAGGAATGTTACTTCCTTAGTGATCTGCTGGGGATAGTTACCCATCGTTACTTGTGATGTGACTGTGCCGAGAGGGAATACCCTTGTTCCACTGAAACCAACTAGGGGCGCATTCGTTGGGACCAGTTGTTCTCTGTCAATTCTCATTTGCTGGAATGCCGAGTAGTACAGAATGTCTGCCGAGCTCCTGTTGTTGACCAGGACCTGGTGTATGTTGTAGTCCCCTACCTGTAGGCTGACTACAAGTGCGTCGTCATGTGGGTGGTGAAGTCTACGAGCATCTTCTTCTGAAAATCTGATGACGGGGTTATTGATCCACGCCATCTTAGGTACGGAGCCTGTAAGTTGGACGTTATGGACCATTCTAAGATAATTTTTACAAGCTTTTTTGGAAGATCCTGTAGCAGTTGTGCCTCCTACGATCATTCTTATATCTCCTATGGGTGGTCTAGGGCGTTCGTTCTCCCGTCGCGGGGCCTGCTTTTAGGGTGGATCTGTTATTTCCTTGCTAACGAACCTTTGTAGCTTCCCCTGTCTTATGAGAGCCTCTATCTGCTGTTTCAGATCGCAGCAGTTGGCTGTGTCGTGTCCGTGATCATGGTGGAAGCGGCAGTACTTGTTTCTCGACCTCTTACTGGGATCTCCTTTCAGCTTGTTAGGGAACGTCAGGGCTCCTTCGTCTTTGATCTGCATCAAGACCTGGTCTATCGGGGCTGTTAAAGGAATGAAGCTTGTGAACTTCCCAGTGGGGGGTTTAGAGCGCCTATCATCCTGTCATTCCCCAATTCTTGGCATCTTTCGCCCCCTATCCTGTCGTGTGTCCTCCTGTCTTTCCCTTTTTTTTGGCTTCTCTTCGCGTGCCAGCAACGCATCCTCTGCGTTCATGTATTTAGTGGCCCTATAAAGCACATCCGACATGGTTTTTAGGTCATTCTTATATAGTGAAAATAAGAACTTACCCTTCCGTAACCCATCAGTGAATGCTGCTACGAGTATCTTGTCATCTGCTTCATCAATCGAGAGGGCTTCCTTGTTGAAATGGGTTATGTAGGACCTCAGCATCTCGTCCTCTCACTGCTTGATGTTCATCAGGCATGCAGTAGACTTCTTGTACATGTGCCCTCCAATGAAGTGCGAAGTGAACTGGGCACTTAGCTCCTTGAAAGTACTGATGGAGTTAGGCGTCAGTCGGCTGAACCAAATCCTCGCGGCTCCTTTCAGCGTCGTAGGGAAGGCCCTACACATAATCTCATCCGCTACCCCTTGAAGGTGCATCAAGGTTTTGAAAGTTTCCAGGTAGTCTAGAGGGTCCTTCGCTCCGTTATAGCTGTCGATCTGTGGCATGCGAAACTTATATGGAAGAGGGAAAGAGTTGACGGCCGCGGTGAACGGCGAGTTGGTACGGTTGACTAGATCGTCAAGGTCGCTAGACACCCATCCCTTGAGGGCGTTCATCATAACCTCCATCTGCTCCTTCATTGCCTGCATCTCCGCGGCAATATGTGGTGGAGTTGCATCCGTGAGGGATGGCATGCTCAAATTTTGTCGCTCTGGTCTGCTTGGAGCGTTACTGCCCTCTAGCCCCTCTCGTTCTCTTCTTTTGGCACTCGTGCCTTCTTGGTCCTGCTCTTGAGTGCCGTGACATGCGTTTTTCTGGTGTAACTGCTCCTCCAGATCGTGGTTTTGCTTAGTGAGGCGCTCCACGGTGGCGCCTAAGGTCTGAACCTGCCTCTCAAGGGCCGCTGCGCATGTTTCATCTCCCTAAACGTTGTTCGTGGTTGCCATCGAGCGAGTCAGCACCTTGCAACTCTTTTGTCCTGGAAGCGTTTGTTATGGCTTATGAATTCAATTCCCATAGACGGCGCCAACTGATGATGCCGTAAAATCACCAGTGAGTTACACGACCTTCCTATGCTCGAAACGCCACCTGCACAAGGGAAAGAGAAGACCTAACAGAGAGCACCGGTGTGGTGCCGGCCGAATACCCTCTGAAGGTCAAGTCAGAACTTTTCACAACTCTAGAGTGCTAGAGAGGGTAAATTATGCGTACCTTGATTTATGAGGGTATTAGGGCTTTTATAGTAGTAGAAGGTAGAACTCTCTTCCTTGGTGTAGAAGTCTTTTCCTTATAGGAATCCTCTTGAATAGCCCAAAACGTGATGGATAATACATTTCCTTATAAAGAAGATCTTCAAGTATGCGCGTATCTTTCGGAATCCTCTTTGTGCTAGGATTCCATTCACCTTAGGATTCTATGGTGGCTAAGTGTGTGCCGCAAGTATTTCCCATCTAGGGATCCTGGTTGCCACGTGGGTGCTCGATCCATCCTCCTTGAATCCGTCTATGCAGGATTCGTTCAGAACCTGCACGCGTTGGGTCCGTCTTCTACTGGCCCACAGAAATGAACCGTCAGGCCCATTTCATAACAACTCGTCAACCTATATTTTTACCCTCTTCAACAATTATTAAAGAGTTACTCTATGTCTAGACTTATTATTTTTTCTCCGTCATCTACCGTTAGCGATAATTATGGTAAATAGTGTTTGTAAGTACATGTTTCTAACCATGAATTAAATTGTGATAATCGTGTGCTTTTGTGAGCTAAGTACCAAGGCTATGACAATTATTAAAGGGTTTCTCCACGTGAATTATAACTCTCGGCCAGTTGTATTCCTGTTTTATAATATTGATTGGCAGATACGAATGACATCTAAACTTCAATATGCACATGACTCCACACCTAATAAAACATATATTGCCCATATTCTTTTGTCTCTCCTCACTCTTCACTACACAGTTCTTGCACACTTCTAACTTTCCAGGGGAGAGAATATCCACGACCAACCATGTAGGCTATTAATTTGCAAGTAATGTATTAGGTTCTAAAGACTTAGAATTAATGTATTTAGAATTCTAATTTGTATTGTTGGCAAACCATGATCAAAACAGGTTGTTTAGTCTTGTTTAGACTTGCTCAAAGTTATATCTTTTATGTAAAGTTGGATTTAAGTGGATGCAGAATTTACTGTGCATTTCGGCCTGGCTCGATCGATCGAAGCTTAGGCTCGATCAATCGAATTTCGGGTCTGATGCGTTTTTTGCAGAATTTCCATCTCAGCCCTAGCTCATTAAAACGTTTTAGGGTTTTATGTTTTGCCCTAGGTATATAAGGCAAACCCTAGCCACGTTTTAGAGGTTGCTCATATTGCTGTTTTGTGTAAATCTCTTGTGAGATCTAGAGGAGCTTTCCTTTACACAAAGCTTAGGGTTTTCAAGGAGAAGATGTTATCTACACCTTGATGATCAACTCAGTTGCTGCCATTGAAGCTTAAAGAAACACAAGTGGGTGTGCTTGTATCTGGTGGTGAATCCAAGAAAGAAGGAGTCCGTGGTCTCGGAGCTTGCACGTGGTCGTGTCAGTAAGTTCTACTGGTGGGTAGTAATAAGAAGTCAAGCGTGGGGGCTTATAAGTCTTATTGTATGAACTTCGATTCTTTCAAGATAGTGGATTCAGGTTTACCTTGAGGATAGCTAGGTTAAATCCTCCCCAGGTTTTTACCATTTTGGTTTCCTGGGTTATCATATCATTGTGTTTTTTATATTTTCGCTGCCTTGCATGATATGATTGTTTGATTGTGATAACCTAGACTTAGAATTTGGACTAAGTAACAACTTGGCTAATTAACTAGGTTAATTCAATTGTGTTTTAAGGGGTCTAAAAACCAACATAATGTTAGTGGTGGGTTTATTGGTTATGTTACAAGTTCAACAGTCTTTGCAACTGAGATCTAGTCATCCAATGCATGGGGTTGTGGATAAGATCTGTAAAGTTGTGATTTACAACTATGTTTTATGTTGGCTTTATTCCATGACAAAAGGTGTTGTAATTGCATTAATTTTGTTTCTTGTATTTTGTGAGATTTTATTGTATTGGATTTAGTATTAAGTTGGTGAAGAATCAAGCATGAAATGAAGAATCAATGCAATTTCGCTAGTGTCTCGCGAGAAGCTTACCCACGAAAAAGGCACTGAGAAGCACATGCTGGAAGCTGAAGAGTTATGACAGGCTGCCAGCTTTGCTAGTGTCTTGCGAGAAGGGCCTACCCGCGAGATACCCACGAAACATTCTGCCTGGAGGTTTTTAAGTGTGACTTCCTTACCCTTCACCCATACTATATAGACCCTCATTACCCACAAATGTATGAGAGGCTATTCAGAAAGAAAAACCCTAGATAGGTTTTCTACAACACAACACACCCATCTTTTAGAGAGAGAGCTCCTCATCCTTAGTGAGAAATCATTCTAGCCTCTTCTCATTCTCTCTCCCATTGTCATACCTTGAGAGGAGATTTGTACCCAAACACAACCCACACATTTTCAGAGTATAGAGAGTGTTTTGGAGCCTGGAAAGCTTTGGGATTTGCCAAAAGAAGCCGGTGAGGCTTGGTAGATGCATTCGGGCGTATTGTGGGATTCGGGTGTATTGGAGGGCTCAAGTACATTGGGTAGACTAGGCTTGGAGGGTTTTTTGTTATTCATGTACTCCAACTTATTCTTTAGTGGATCGATTTCAACTTGGAGGGTTGCAGAGAGGTTTTTCGTTGAGTTCTTTGGTTTCCTCTTCGATAACACGTCTTGGTGTTATCTTGTGTTTGCATCTCTCTTCCCTACTCTTTAAGCTTATCTTTTATTGTTTATATTGGTTGATTATGGCTTAGAGTAGTTTTATCGGTTGTTTGCGCTCATTTACTCTTATTTCGCACTTAGTTTAAGTTAGAGTAAAAGCAATCTAGCCGTAACCTTTTTTTTTGGGTCTAAACAAGCTCTTGTGTTTCACACAAATCCGAGCTTTCAAGATCAATGAGAATACAGGACCTTATATTGGGCTAGTGATGACTTTTCCTACCGAAGAACTTGCACTTATAGACTCTACTTTCTTTGTTCCCAGCTCAGAGATCCCATGGGTTGACTTGGTTGGTACTCTCTCTCTCTCTGTCTCTCTCATTGTCTTTGGGGATATTTGGGGACTAGCATAGTAAGGGGATAGAATATAGTATGTTAACACATGTTTGAAAGGTTTTAGCAAACTAGCATCTCGGGTTTTAGAAACTGGATTTCTATAAAAAACTCGAGGCTTAAAGACTCGCTTCGTACTTGATGAGTTGGACACTATTATGCCACATAGATCTCGAGTCTTAAAGACTCGAGTTCTACAAAGCCAAACCGAGTCTTTAAGACTCGATTTTCTTCGGGAAATATGGTTATGCCACATAGATCTCGAGTCTATAAGACTCGAAATTTAATTAAAATATACTTGGATCTCGAGTCTTATAGACTCGATTTTTGCTAGGCAAAGTTCTATAATACACAGATACACATCAGTAAGTCACTCACCCATAACTCTCACCCATAACACTCAGCCTCACACTCCTGAGTAACTCACTTCCTCACTCACCCATAACACTCACACTTCTCACATTACATTGTCTCTGATCTTACACCACATTGCCTTTCTCTATTACTGTTCCTCCCTCTGAACAAATTTACATTTTAGGTAAGGGTTTTGATTTGATTGTCATTGTAGTTGGGTATTATTTGTTGTTGGGTATGGGTTAAAGAGTTTGACTATTTATCTGGTATATAGTTAACATAACTTAGTTAAGATACCAATATTGTGAATTATAGAACTTTGTTTTGTTAGTGTAAATTTTTTGAGTATTTATTTGCATGGTTTTTGTTATCAAAATTATTCATCATTTCTAGGCTCTTATCTTTATCATGATCTTACAAGGATTTTGACTTCATTCATCATTGTATTGGGTACAAAATGGGTAGTGAACTTCATGCCCTTCGAATGAATTGTAATGAAATGGGTATATAATTAATGCCTTTTGAATGTGTAATGAAATGGCTTTTTTTGTATTGGGTATGAAATGGGTATGTAATTAGATAAAATGTTGTATACTTTTACAAGGATTTTGACTTCTTTTTTTTTTTTTTTTTTTGGTATTGGGTATGAAATGGGCAGTCTTAGCATGACTGAAAAAGGATTTGGGTATAAAATGTGTAATGAAATTCATGCCCTTTGAATAAATTGGAATTTGTATTTTGTGTAGTTTGACTAGATAATTTTTTTTTTAAACTAACATAGTAACTTGACTCTAATAGGTTCACAATGACTGTAATTGATATAATCCTATACTATGGTAGTCCGCTTAAGAATGCTAATGCGAACAAGCGATTGCCATTTGAAGGGCCGGGTATAAAGTGCTATTATACCCAAATTGATCGTAGGTTGAAGACCCTTGATGAATTGAAGATGATAGTTATGGAAGAATTTTGTGTAAATCCTGTTGTGCATAACATACAAATTACTTATCGTATGCCACATAAAGTCTTGAAGCACCGGATTAATTACAAGTATATGGCGATAGAAGCAGACAAACATGTAAAGATCATGTTTGATAAGTTGGAGAGAATACCTAAAGTAAGTGGTATTGAGTTGTACATACAGTTGGAGCCGCGTGCAAAAGTTGGTATCGAGGAAATCCAACAAACAACCACAAGTTTACAGGTTACAGTTCCGGATGCTCAATATGAGTATTCTACACATGCAGAGGATGATGATGTTTATGATGACGATGATGATGATGATGACTATGTTGATGAGACTGCCATTAACGGTGAAGATTTTGTCGATAGAGATGAGTATGAAGAGAGGATTGAATGAGGGGACTTTAAGAGGGACATTGAGAGAGACAATGATGACGATGAGACATTTGACCGTAGTGAACCTGATGCAGACAATGTTATTAGTGTCCAAAACATCATGAACACAATTCCTGCCTACACACCTCCTGCCTTGTCATTTTCTGCGAATACTTGGGCAAATATGGTTGATCCTTCAAATATTGAGATACCATTTGTGTCTACTTGGAGAGAGAGGATGAATTTGTGCAAAGGGTTGACTTTTGCCAATAAAGTGGAGGTGAAACACGCATTAACAATTTGTGCCCTCAAGGAAAACAAACATTTTATGATTAGTAGGTCGACGAAGGTCAAACTTTGTGCAAAATGCGTGGATGAGTCATGCAAGTGGTATGTTGTGGTAGTCATGAAGCCCAATCTCCACGGACTATGGATGGTCACCGTGTATGTGGGTCCTCACAAGTGTATACTGATTGGGTTGCGAAATGATGGTAGAATGATGAATTGTAATTTTATTGCATTAAACATCCTTAAGAAGTTATGTGAGGATCACACTACCCCAATTAAGCATCTCAGATCTATGATAGAGTCGAAATATGATGGCCATAAGCCTACTTACTATAAGGTATGGGATGTGAAACAAAAGAAGATTGGGAAGATATTTGAGAATTGGGAAGAGACTTACCAAAGGTTGCAAAAGTTGCTAATGGCATATATTGATCAGGATCCGAATACCCAAGTGTCCTATCGTACCACACCCACTAGTGTAGATGACACCGTATTTTTGCATTATGTGTTTTGGTCATTCGATCCATGCATTGATGGATTCAAATATTGCAAGCCGGTTATCAGTATTGATGGGACCCATCTGTATGGTAAATATCAAGGAAAGTTGTTGGTCGCAATGGCAATCGACGCTAATGTTAGGACATATGTGGAACTTGTTAGAACATATGTCATGTAGAATTGGCTAGTCCTTTGACAAAATGCACTTTACTTGTAATTGGGTAGATCTAGAATGGTTTAAGTCTTCTAGCAACATATTGTTCACGTCAAGAGTTAAAGCCATGCAAATCTATTCAAGAACCAAGTAAAGAAGTGCTGTATTTTAAAGCTCAACAGATAGCTCGACAGATTGCATCTATCAAGGTTTAAAAGGGAACTTTAGCCCGATGCTCGACAGCAGCTCGACAGATAACCTATCTATCGAGAATTACAAAATTTAGATTTTCAGATATGTTTTTCACTCATATCCAAGTTATTTTTGTAGGGTTTCTTTTCTCACAACCCTAGACATATATAAGGATTATTTTAAGGGCCGTCTAAGGTGATGCAACTTGATGCAAAGTGATTATTCACTCAAATTGTGATCGGAGACAATTTGCTCTAGTTCATCTTTCTCTTGAAGAAGCTGCTGCGTTTTGTACGCCAAGGGTTTTGTAACCAAGGAGCTTCTTGATCTTCATCGTGTGGATGAATTGAAGAACTTTGCAGCCAACATCTTTCTTAAGTTGGTGTGTTAGTCACGTACTGGGATCCGTGCATCAATTGGTTAGTCACGTACTTGGACTTGTGTATTGAAAAGGAGAGATTGTCACTACATTACAAGTCCAATTGGGTATTGGGGTAAGGTTTCAACTGTAGGTTGGTATAAGGTACTGGGATTCCTTTACTTGTAACTGCTTGTTTTGATAATAGTGGATTCTCGAGAGTGGTGACCTTAAATTCACCTGGTGGGGTTTTGCCTCGGTAGTTTTCTCTATTCGTAAACAAATCACTTGTGTCAAATTTATTTTCCGGTGCATTTACTTTAGTTGGTGATTTGTTTGTACTACCACACTTATTACATGTAATTGAATCTAATTAATTCGCTTGGTTAATTAATTGATTATTTTTACCAAAGGGGTCAATACATTTTTGGCCTATCAAGTGGTATTAGAGTGGGCACACTCTAATTAGGGATAATCTTTGCTGTGTGATCCATTGACCCCTGTTTGTCATGGATAGAGGATAATCTCTTATTATTTCTCATTTATTTGATGGCATTAACTATGCATACTGGAAAGTACGTATGAGAGCTTTCTTGCAGTCCTTAGATGAGAAGGTGTGGCAAGCTGTGGAAATTGGCTGGACTAAGCCAAAGGAAGCGCCGGTGGATTGGGATGACGCCAAGATCAAAGTGGCAAACTTCAATAGCAGAGCATTGAACGCGTTATTCAGTGCGGTCACAAATGAGGAATTCAAGAAGATATTCTCTACTGAAACTGCTAAGGAAGCATGGACTATCCTCTAGAAAACCTATGAAGGGACTAACGCTATCAATGATTCAAACCTTCAAAGGCTTACCATGAGCTTTGAAGAAATTAAGATGGAGGAGGATGAGTCATTTGATGAGTTTTATGCCAAGCTGAAAGACATAGTGAACTTTGCATTTAATCTTGGGGAAACCATTCTAGAACCCAAGATTGTAAGAAAGGTGCATAGATTTCTTCCGGAGAGATTTCATGCCAAGATCACCGCCATTGAGGAGTCAAAGGACATTGAAAAAATTCCTTTGACAGAGCTGGTTGGCAACTTGTAGACCTATGAGTTGGGTTTGACCAGGATCGGGAAATCGAGCAAGAGCAAGAGCATGGCATTGAAGGCTAAAAGCAGTGATACTGATGAATCTTCTGATGATGAAGATTCCAAGATGAAATCCTACATTACAAGGTAATTCAAAAAGTTCATGAAGAATGCCAATGCAAAAGGATTTGATAAAGACCATAAGCAATCCAGTTCGTCTCAATTTAAGAGCCAAGACAAAGGAAAGAAGGATGCTAAAGATGGTGGTCAGTACACTATTCCCTCCAGACCAAAATACTTCGGATGTTAAGGGTTTGGACACATGAAACAAGAATGTCCAACTTATCTCAAGATTGTTAGGAAAAGTAAGGCCCTTACTGCTACCTTGAGTGACACCGAACCTGACAATGAGTCAGATACTAGTGATGACGAGGGAATCTTGAATGCCTTCACTGCCACAGTGAGTCCTACTGAGGGGATTGTTGAAGAGGTAGATGAAGAAGAGGACTTGGTGGAGTCTAAATTTGAGAAAATGGATGAACAAGATGACATCCATACAGCCTATGCAAAGTTATACAAGGTCTCCGAAAAGCACGAGAAATTGTATAGGCTAGCCACCAAGAAGCTAAGTGAAGTGGAACTTGATTGAGAAGAGCTCTCCACAAAATTTGATGAAGCTAATCAGACCATTGGAGCTTTGTGGTTTGAGAACAATTTCTTGGCTGAAAAGACCAAGAAGCTTGAAGCAGAGTTGTTTCAAGTTAGAGCTTAACTGGAGAGGACTTCTAGTGCAAAGGTTGATGAGATGCTTAACCTTTAGAAATCTGCTTCTGATAGAACCGATTTGGGGTATGATTTCTTTTATCCTAATATTGCTTCTTCTAGTACTATTGTGTTTGTCTCACCTGCTAATAATGTTAATTCTGAGAACAATGATGTTAAAAACTGTTTTAGCTAGTGAGAATAGACAAGGGAAAATCTATCTTAGGAGCACCCCCTAAACTAGATAAGAAAGAGACTAGAAACCCTAGGACTAAGAAGGGAAATAACCAAAAGTCTAAACAGAAGAAGCATCATCTCTGTCACCACTGTGGAGCTATAGGGCATACTCGTCCTAATTGCTACAAGTGGTTAGCCACTCAACAAAGCAACAACATGATCTCGTCTGGAAATCAGAATCAGTTTCCATCCTCTTTTACTCCTCTTGGAGATCTTCTTAAGGCCCTCATGTTCCTTTCGAACTTGAACGGTTTTAATTCTTCCCCCTCACCACCGGATCAAGGGTTTGTCAAACGGAAAAGTTCTTCCAAGGTGTTGAAGGAAAAAGGCTCAAAGTGATTTAGTCACTTTTTCTCTTTCTCCCTCTTTTTGTTTATGCATTACTTGTGTGTTTTGCTTTCTTGTTCCTTGAATTAGTCTAGTTTTATGCTATGCTTTGTTTAACATCTTTTTGTTTGTTTGTTTTCAGTTTTTGCTTTATTTTGTTTTTCATAAAAAAAAAAAAAATTTGAAAAATCGGAAAAATACAAAAGCAGTGTGTGTTTTGTGTACATTGGTACTTGTGTACCTTGGATGGCAATTGAAACAAAATTTTCTAAACTTTGTATCCTTTGTAGCTTAGATGAGCATCTTAATGCATAACTAAGCAAGTGAGCTTTGCGGCTCGTGTTTGTGATGAGTAAGATTAAGTAATCTTTTGTACTTAACACTCATATCACTCTTTTTGACAGGAAAGACTAAAAAATCCTAAGAGAAAGGCATAAATAACCATCTCACCACTAAAGCTTGCCAATCATGAAAAACATTTGTATGCTTCGGCATAGCAAAATTGTGATGTTTAAAACTTAACATAATTGGGTATTTCTTCTCTCTTTTGTATGCACATGCATGGTATGCTCAAAAGGAAAAAAAAATATGCAAAGAAAATTAAAAGCAAAAAGAATCAAAATGTTTTTGAATATGGTTGCAAGCGTGTTTCTAGGAGATGTGGGAGTTATAGGATGTACCTCGAAGGTGATAGTCCCCATTAAGTAGTTATGATTGTGTGTGAATTAAATTGATTTTCTCATATCTCAAATCGTTATAACATGAGACACTTATGCAATCTTGTGTTGTTTTCACACACAACATGCAAATTCTTTGCCACTTTTGTTACATGTGTTAATGTATGCTCACTAAACTATCATGACTTGTTTTTGAAACATAAAATTGGTTAGACTTGTTTAGTGTGTGTGTGAGTATTGGATCATAGATGCTTTACATTTTTTTGTTGAGAGATGTATTTAAAGCTTAATATGTTTTTTGGATCTATGTTGAGTAGCTTGCTTGGTTGCATTCATCTCTTTGTGTTTTTCCTTTCTTTGAAAAATTGCTTTTTATCAAGCTCGACAACTTCTCGACAGATCCTCGATAGATAGCTATCTATCGAGACCCTTGGACTTCTTTTCTCGACAGATTCTATCGCAATTATGATTGATCGAGCTATTTAGAATTTGTCTCAATAGCTTCTTAATAGATTCTCGATCCATCGAGAAAGTTTTTGTTTGGCCGATAGCTTCTCGACAGTTGTTCGATCCATCAAGGTACTTTTTCCATCGACAGATTCTCGACAGCACCTCGACAGATTTATCTGTCAAGAATTAGTGCTCGACAGAATCTCGATAGATCCTCGATCCATCGAGACGCGTTTTCCTTAAATAGCTTTAGCGCGAAAATCAGATCTCATTTCTCTCGTTCTCTCTCAACAAAAACTATCTTTTCACCAACCAAACACCCTCTTCTCACTCAAAACCTCCTACCCTCTTGGATTTCGGCCTTGTTTGAGCATTTCTCCTTTGGTATGCTCCTTTAATCCTTCATTCTTCATGCATTTTATGTATTTAGACCTAGGTTTTTGATTTTCTTAAAATTTTTGGGGTTTTTGAAAATTGTTGAGTATTTTGTGAAATTTTTGGGTTGGGTTTTGTTTATATGATGTTATATGCTTATGCATTGCATTACATTTGCATTTTCACAATGTTTCATGCATTACAGATGTGTGTTTATATGTTGAAACTTGTGTGCTGTTAGGATTGGATTGGGATGAATCCATGATGCAATTTTCTTTGCACGTCACATACTCATGCACATTTCATGCATACGTACCTTTTCATTTCCTTCTTTTGGTACTCTCTGTGATGGTGTTTTTTTGTTTGTCTCTCTCTCTCTCTTTCTCTCTCTCTTTCTAACTCACAGTCTGCGCATGGCACCCATGCGCAAATCCATTCTGTCCCAGAACCACTTCGTTCTAGGGCATTATCTTCTGATCCTACTCCTCTTCATATCCGGTTCCGTGATGAGAAGGCCCGTTAGGACTTCTCGGAGAACTTCTCCAAACGTGGCATTCACTTGGAACGCCACGTGATTCTATCGGATTTTTTCGATACTACTCTACCGACTGTCATTCACAGGTGGGGTTGGGAATCTCTATGTGAGATACCCATGAGTTGTCCCTCTGTGATCATATAGGAGTTCTACTCCAATATGCACGGTTTTGATTCTTCTGTACCTCAGTTTGTTACTCATGTACGAGGTACACGTATAGTAGTTACTCCGGAGTTTGTCTCCGAAGTGTTACATGTTCCGAGGGTATCGCATCCTGATTAACCTGGATGTCCACGTCTGAGTACTGTGTCCAAAGGCGAACTTCTGTCTCTCTTTTGTGAGACACTTTCTTCGTGAGGTAATCGTCAAAAAACCTCATGCTCGGGCTTTGTAAAGGGTTCGAGATTCCTTAATATGGTAATGACATTTGTTCTCCATCCTTTGTCTCAATATAACTCCATTACCGAGCCTCGTGCTCGTTTTTTGCTTTCCCTCATTGAGGACCCTACTATAGACTTTTCCTCCCACTTCATTCTCTCCCTTATAGATGTCTATAAGGATACGGTGACTCGTGATAAGCTTATCTTTCTTTCTACTATCACAAGGATCATTTGCCACTCCCTTGTCTCCTATCCTGAGTCTATTCACTTCTCCTTTATGGGTGCCTTGAGCGCGACATCTGTTCGAAGGAGTGAGGCCCAACTTCGACCGAAGTGGCCACAGACTGAGACGGTGACTCCTCTAGCCTCCTTCATTCCATCCACCTCTGCTCCCTCTTCTTCTAGTTGTGGTATGACTCTTGAGGCCATCATGGCTTAGCTTAAGCGCATGGATGCTCGCCTTGACACTCTCAACGATGAGTTGTGTCAGGTGAACACTCGTGTTGGCCGTATTGCTAGACGATAGGCTCAGATGGGTGGCTTCGTACCTTTTCCTTCTCCTTCACCCGAGGCTTCCAGCGAGGATGACACTTATGATGAGGATAAGGATGCTACCTTTTCCAGTGATGACGAGATGACTGGTTCTCAGTGACTTACCCTTTGTCATTCGTGACAAAAAGGGGGAGTAATTTTGGGTTGAGAATAGTCATGTACTTAGGGGGAGAGTTAGTATAGGACTTTTTTTGTTAGGGGGAGTGTTTATATCTTCTGAGGGATGTAATGAGGATTTATGTATCTTTTCTTTTCTTTTCTTTTTGGATACATTATCTTTTTGTACATCGGTCTTGTGACCACTTAGTGATAGCAAACATTGTACTTATCTTTGATATATATATATATATATATATATATGATGATGTTGTTATCAATTTTTTTCACCTATCTCTCCATGTGTTGTTTCTTTTCTCTCTATGTGTTGTTTCTTTTCTCTCTTTATACACATGTTTCTTATGCATGCAATCTTTTATTTTTGTTTCACACTAAGATGCCTTGATGAGTTTTGTTTAAAGTGTTTTAGAAATACAGATTGTCAAAATCTATCATGCCATGAACTCTCTTCTTGTAAAGTTTTTAAGAGTTTGTGTTAAGATTAGATTTTATTGTATCCAACAAGTGATTATGAGTTTAGTGATTTATGACTTCTCTCATACTTCATTTGTTTGTTGTGGTTTTGTCACGGATTGCCAAAGGGGGAGATTGTTAGGATATATGTGGAACTTGTTAGAACATATGTCATGTAGAATTGGCTAATCCTTTGATAAAATGCACTTTACTTATAATTGGGTAGATCTAGAATGGTTTAAGACTTCAAGCAATATATTGTTCAAGTTAAGAGTTAAAACCATGCAAATCTGTTCAAGAAACAAGTGAAGAAGTGTTGTATTTTAAAACTTGACAGATAGCTTGACAGATTGCATCTATCAAGGTTTAAAAGGGAACTTTAGCCCGATGCTTGACAACAGCTAGACAGATAACCTATCTATCAAGAATTACGAAATTCAGATTTCCAAATCTGTTTTTCACACATATCTAAGTTATTTGTGTAAGGTTTCTTTTCTCACAACCCTAGACATATATAAGGATTATTTTAAGGGCCGTCTAAGGTGATGCAACTTGATGCAAAGTGATTATTCACTCAAATTGTGACCGGAGACAATTTTCCCCAGTTCATCTTTCTCTTGAAGAAGCTGCCGCGTTTTGTACGCCAAGGGTTTTGTAACCAAGGAACTTCTTGGTCTTCATCGTGTGGATGAATTGAAGAACTTTGCAACCAACATCTTTCTCAAGTTGGTGTGTCAGTCACGTACTGGGATCCATGTATCGATTGGTTAGTCATGTACTTGAAGCCGTGCATTGAAAATGAGAGATTGTCACTACATTACAAGTCCAATTGAGTATTGAGGTAAGGGTTCAACTGTTGGTTGGTATAAGGTACTGGGATTCCTTTACTTGTAACTGCTTGTTTTGATAATAGTGGATTCTCAAGAGTGGTGACCTTAAATTCACCCAGTGGGGTTTTGCCTCGGTGGTTTTCCCCATTCGTAAACAAATCACCTATGTCAAATTTATTTTCCGCAGCATTTACTTTAGTTGGTGATTTGTTTGTGCTACCACACTTATTGCATGTAATTGAATCTAATTAATTCACTTGGTTAATTAATTGATTATTTTTACCAAAGGAGTTAATACATTTTTGGCCTATCAGCTAACAACAAGGTGATGATGCCAAAATCGTCAGTTGGATCACTCATCCAATCCGGAGCTTTAGACAATCTTGTAGGACCTGCAAGATAAAAAGAGTTGATTGAATAGACCACCGGATTATGCCCGGTGGGGGAGCCTCCGATGCTTAAGTTAGTATCAGCCCATATCTTTTGTATATAGATAGCATTTTGTAGTGGTTTTTGACATACCTTAGCTAGTGAGACCGATTGTCCCTTTTATAGGTGACTTAGGTAGCCGTTGTACATAAATTAGGGTGATTATTACCTTGATTGTAACGTTTTTTGTTTTGATGAGAGTTTAAGACCTTTGATGGTCGTTATTGAATGTGTTGAGTGGTTATCTTTGATGGTCTACTAATGATGCAAGGTCGTCCATATTAATGGACGACCTTAATGATTTTTCTGGACTCATTAGTTGCCCCCCATTCCCAAGTTTGATTTTGCTTTATACTGGTTAGGCTTAAGGAATATTCTTGACTTGTTTAGATTCAGGCTTTTTTATTTTCAACTACTTTCTTCTTCAAGAATGGTAGTATTTTTGCGACGACTTCTTAGTATCTGCCTTTTGAAGGTCTTTTTGGACGTTCGAGGGATCATAGATTGATCTTGAAAGTGAGCTAATTTCTTTGGACGATCATTTTTTATCACTGCTGAAGAGCAAGCTAATTTCTTTGGACGACCATTTTTTATCATCACTGAAGGGTAAGGTAATTTCTTTGGACGACCGTTTTTTATCACTGCTGAAGAGCAAGCTAATTTCTTTGGACGACCATTTTCTATCACCACTGAAGGGTAAGGTGATTTCTTTGGAAGACCGTTTTTTATCACTGCTGAAGAGCGAGGTGATTTCTTTGGACGACCATTTTTGATCACTTCGATGCTTCTTCTTTCATTCATTTTCTGGTTGTCACGTTTGTGGGAGAATCCTTGTCTGCTTACACTCGTCTAAGGGAATTTTAGTCACTTAGCCACTTTTAGGTGACTTACATCTAGTTACGGAGCTTCGCCATTTAGACTTCGTCAGTGATTTACATTGGTCTAGTGGAATCTTGTCCTTTTTTTTTTTTTGGGTGACTTACATCTATTTAAGGAATCTTGTCACTTAGGCTTTGTTAGTGATTTACATCCGTCTTGGCAGAATTTTATCACTTAGCCATTTTTTGGTGACTTACATCCATTTAAGGAATCTTGTCACTTGTTGCTGGAAAGATTCCTTGACGCTATGTCGTTTTGGACCTTCTTGAGGCCATGTTGATATCTGCATTAAGTAGCACATGCACTTGCCAAGACTTAATTTAACAAGAATTTTAGAACAATTCATATATAAATAATAAGTTACCAATAGCTTAGGTGGACCTTTTTCTTATTTCCTTGTAATCCTAGAGTTTTACCTCTTTCGCGATTTGTCTAGTAATGCATATATTTTTGCATGAAACCTTACTAGGTGTAAATTTTTATAGACGAATATAAAAGATATAGAGATAAATGTGTTACCTTAAATGACAATATTATTTTGTCACATACCCTGATCTTTTTATTGCTGGGATCTTCCTGACTAGCTCTTCCTTTTTTAAGATGACGAGCTCTTCTCTTTTCAAGGTTTTTTAAGCTCAACATGATACTTCATGTCTAAGGCCTAGATCTCTTTTGCTTCAAAAAAATTTTTTTTGGGTGCTTTGACGACTATGGCCATTGTTGTTTGTAATAGCAATTTCCTCTTCCTTCTTCTTTAATTGTACGATTAAGTCACTTCAAAAGTGCTAGCTGCATTTTGTTAGGAATTACAATGTACGAATATGCAATTGCATGCTATACAATTATGGATGTCATTTGACAAAGTGCATTCTATATGAATCATAGAGAAGTATTCTATGATATAAAAAGAATTAAAGCTATTTGACTACATGCTTCTTTAAGCTGGTCTTTGTTAATTGCTTGCATCGTATATAATTTTTAAAGCAATTTAAAAAGATTTTGGTGAGTTGACGGAGATAGCGGAAATTTATCGAGACTTAAAATCATGACCATATTATGAACACGATCATCTAGCATTTTAAGTTTAGGAGACCTAATAGAACCTCTTAGACTCATGACGATGAAACATTTGCTACTAAGAATATATATAGCCATATTAATTGTGATATTTGTAATAATTTTATAGCAATATTTTCAACATGTTCTATATATACATATTTGTAGATAATCATGCAAGTTTGATTTGCACTTAGTTATAATAAGCTAATATATGGCATAGCTAATTAAAATGAAAGAAATAAATGAGTTACCTCGGCAAGAGACCTTAAATCACGATACTATTGTGTACGTACCTCGATCTTTTCATTGTTGTAGTCTTCTTGATGAGTTATTTTGACACGTACATCGTTCTTTTTACTATTGGAGTCTCCTTGCCGAGTTCTCCTCCTTTGAGATTTTTTTTTGTTAAGCTTAACATGATATTTCATGTTGAGGACCTAGATCTCTCTTGCTTCATTCATTTGAAGGGATGAGAACTAGGCCACATTGTGGTAATTCGTAGAGGTCATTCCAAGGCTATATTTCATTTATCAAAGGACGAAGGTCATCCTGAGTTCTTTTATCGTTGTTGTCCATAGTATCTGAAAACGACCAAAGGGTTTGTCCCCGTTCAAACATGAAGGGTGCAGTCCTTTGTTTGATGATAACCAAATGAATAATCTGTCATGGTTTGAACCCGTATATTTCTTTCTTGGGGCTTAATCTTAGCTTAATTGTGTACTCAAAATGAGTCACCTCAATAATGCTTGTTGCATTTTGTTAGGAATGACAATATCCAAATAGGCAAATTGCATGTTGAACTATAATAGATATCTTTTGACGAAGTGAACTAAATGTGAATCATAGAGAAGTATACTATGATATATGAAGACTAAAGCTACTGACTATATGCATCTTTAAAGTATCGAGGGACAAAACTTTGATCTTCATCTTGGCAGGCTCTCTTAACGAGTTCTCATTCTTAATCCTATGGACTTAAAGAATATATGTGCAGTAGCTAGTCTAGTTGTTGTACTATAATGTACTCTTACTGCACAAAGTGTTAGATTTAGAGCTATATTGTCAAGCATAAATTATATTAACCACAAATGCTTGAATTATTTATTTATTTTTAAAGATGGTATATGTTGATGCGTCCATGACATAGTCTTTAGCACAATATCCTCTCAAGTGACTATGAAACACAAATATGTATGTGTGTATAAAACAAAGTAAGTGTAATTTAGTTCATATTGAGCACTAAAATAATGGCTCAATTTATGAAATTATGATGCACAGACATATAGATACCACTAAAGTTTTCATGAAACCGTATAAATGGTGGGATGTATAAATGGAACAATTTAAATTCTCCATTCTCAAAGTCAAAGTAACATGTAATTATACATGGAAAAGTTTGAATAGTAAACTTTGTTCATTCTACGGTGGAACATTTCAAGATACAAAATTTCATATCTTAGCAACGATGATGGAATTTATTTCAAGAAGAAATGTACTGATACTAGATATCTTTATGTATATTGGCATATTCTAATGATTTTTGAATTATGAAATTTTACAAACTTGCATTCCTTGAATAACTGGATCCTTTGACCCAAAAATAATGTCATTATCATATTTTTTAAACCATTTTATATCTAATGATATTGACCACTCTGAAAACATATAACGTTTTATACATTTAATTGACTGCTCTAAGGAGCATTTATAAAATTAATTTCCATTAGGAAACTAATTGTAGAAAGTAAAAACAAATTGGAGTATTCACTAACTTTCTTTATCCAGAAATTCTTTAACTTCAAAAATCGAAACTGAATAACTTCAGGTTTAATGCCTAAAGCAGTTTTATTTTTTATTTTTTTTATTTTTATTTATTTATTTATTTATTTTATTTTTTTTAAATAATTTAGACAGGCAATAAGATTAGAATGCACCTTTTTAGTGCTCAGAATTATGACACAATATAATTCTATTAAGATAATAAATTTCGTATTCACTTTTTTCAAATGCAGAAAGTTAAGATTTATTATCTTTGGCAAAGCAATAATCCTTGGCTTCCATCTTTCCTATCTTAGCAAGATGTATTAGGAAAGAAAAGTCATAATATCAAGGCCATAAAATTTTCCAGTGACTAATCCGTTTAATTTTTGAACCTGTGTTGGCTGTAACTATAAAGCCTCACTGTTTTACAACTATTCAAACCCAAAATTGGAATCTTAAATTTTGGCTTGACAATAATCAAGGCTATTCCAAAGCTGGTATAAAATTTTGATGTCCTTTTTATCCCCTGTTTTCGGTTTGTTGAAACAGGGTATATGTTCCCTTGTACTTACAG
This sequence comes from Notholithocarpus densiflorus, assembly GCA_030021035.2. Classification (NCBI taxonomy): domain Eukaryota; kingdom Viridiplantae; phylum Streptophyta; class Magnoliopsida; order Fagales; family Fagaceae; genus Notholithocarpus; species Notholithocarpus densiflorus. Next base: position 116,746 of record JARYZH020000437.1, read on the forward strand.
TTTTACTAAATAAAAGTTTCTACCTATTTTACCTCAAAAAGCTGGTATAAAATTGGATATCTTTCTTGAAATATCTCTAGACCACATATATTTATTACCATGAATTCACGGTCTTCTAACTATATTTTGGCATTTTCCATCAATGCTTAGCATAGAACTTGGGAATTATAATAGTCTAACGTTTTGCATTCAAGGATGGAAAAGTATTATAGTTATTAATTCCTTCACCCACATGTGTCTTTTGAGATTAGTGTAGCATGAAAGAAGATTAAATATTATTTGCAAATACTTGGAGAGTAGAAAAGGAGAAAATGCGTAAATCTGACCTTTAGATTTTAGACCATAGTGTGTTCTTTGAACTTGGCCATATCCTTAAGGTCTGTCGAGGTCGCTTGAATTTTGTGGTCATCCAGCGTTCAGTCCATGCCTTATAATGAACAAACCACCCATTTAATCTCCTCTACACCATAAGACCCGAATGTGTGCTTTGTTTCTCTGCTTCAGTGGTGTGGACCCTCAAGGAGTCAAGGTAGAGGCCATAGGGTTTGAGACCTTGGATTTGGGTTCTCACATCATCATCTACTTAATTTGATGACAAAGTCATGCTTTGACGAAGATGGTGTGTCAGTGATACCTCTTTGTCTCCTCTATCTCAACCCAATCTTATATTGCGAAAGTGGTCGAAGAAATGAGAATGTGCAAATTGAAGAGATGATCCAAGGGTATCATCCTATGAGATGCTCTTGGTCCGGTATCTTCTTGTTCATAACCCTTGATTGAGTTAAGTGACCCTTTGTTGTAGGAAGAGGTTAGTGGCTAATCTCTTCCCACAGACGGCGCCAAACTGATGATGCCAAAATCGTCAGTTGGATCACTCGTCAAATCCGGAACTTTAGACAATCTTGTAGGACCTGCAAGATAAAGAGAGTTGATCGAAGAGACCACCGGATTATGCCTGGTGGGGGAGCCTTCGATGCTTAAGTTAGTATCAGCCCATATCTTTTGTATATAGATAGCATTTTGTAGTGGTTTTTGACATACCTTAGCTAGTGAGACCGATTGTCCCTTTTATAGGTGACTTAGGTAGCTATTGTACATAAATTAGGATGATTATTACCTTGATTGTAACGTTTTTTGTCTTGATGAGAGTTTAAGACCTTTGATGGTCATTATTGAATGTGTTGAGCGATTATCTTTGATGGTCTACTAATGATGCAAGGTCGTCCATATTAATGGACGACCTTAATGATTTTTCTAGACTCATCACAAGGTATTCCCTCTCACCTTTGCTGTTGTGGATTGTGAGTTAGGGTTCAGTTGGAGGTGGTTTTTACAATGCCTCAGAGATACGATTGGCGATGTGATACCTGACGAAGGCATTTGCATAATTTCTAATCGACATTTTGGTATCAAAAACGCCATTGCAACCTGGCCTAGAGATAGAGATGGAAGAACACGGGTATTTCATAGATATTGCCTTCGACATGCTGCTAGCAACTTCAACACATTTTCAGAACTCAACTCTAAAGTCAATGGCGTTGAAAGCGGGATATGCTACTCAGACAATTAAATTTGATACTATAATGGAGTCCATTAAGCAGGTGGAAATTGAAGCCATTAGGAAGAACAAGAAGGTGACGGGGAAGGATGGCAGGGAAAAAGATTATCTTCCATATACATACCTTATGAGCGAGTCTATGGATATGTGGACCCAGTCACATGATGGTGGGAGACGTTTTTAGGCAATGACAACCAATATATCAGAGTGCTTCAATGGTGTACTAAAAGGTGCACTGGGCCTTCCTATTGCCGCAATGATTGAGTTCACTTGGTCCAAACTTGTTGCATATTTCCACGACCGGCATAAAGAAATTACTCATGATTTTTTGGAGGGTAAGAGATGGAGTACATATGCCATGTCCACGTGGTTGGAAAATAGGTGGAAATCTGAGAAACACTATGTTAGGGCATTTAGCAATGAACATGCAATAAATCAAGTAGTTACTTCAGGCAACAAGTGTAGCACTGGAGGGGGAAACCATAGTTATGAAGTTCGATTACTGGAAAGAACATGCAGTTGTGGGAAATGGAAAAACATTAAGATCCCGTGTTCACATGCAATTAGAGTACGTGATGTTCTAAACATTGATTCGACCACATATATTCACCTATGTTATAGTTTGGAGTATGCCCTTAACACTTATTCACATGCATTTGCGGTCCCTAAGTCAGAGTCATTGTGGAGGGATCCCATGGGGCCAAAGTGGTTGCCTAATCCAGCATTGTTGTAGGCCAAAGGTCGACTAGTGAAGTCAAGAATAAGGAATAAGATGGATGGAGTGAGGAATAAGGATCGAGAACCGGGAAGGCAGAGGGAGGACGCAGATTTGATAGAGAGTCAACCCAAGTAGACATGTGGACTGTGTCATGCTTCCGGGCATAACTGCAGAAAATGTCCGCAGTCTCGTGGCGCTTTGACAAGCGATCATGTTCCAAACTAGGTAGGTGAAAGATGGCAAAAAGTTCTAGGTTGGTTAAATAATTGTTGTTCATTCTATGTTTACCTAATGTTTACTATCTTGTCTCCTAACGTGATTAGTCTACGTTTTTCAAGCATGCTTCCATGGACGACATTTTAGTTGTGTTGACCGTCGATCTTAGGAAAATTGACTACGTTGTATCGGCACAATTAACTTTTTGGTTTTTGTTGAATGTACTTGTAATTCTCTATCCAATGTACCTGTTTGAAGTTTGTGATTTGAGTAGAACGATTAGAACTGCAAATTAAGCGTGGTTGGACATGTTTAGAATGTTGATATATTGAGAATGCCTTTTGCTGTAATTTAAGTGCATTTCCATTCTCAGCTTCTCTGCCTCTTAATGAGTGTTTGTGGTTTACATTTCTGTTTTTGGTTTGCCTGCATGTGGGGTGGGGGGGGGGGGGGCGGGGGGAAGTTTCCAGTGGATATACAAGGAAATGCCTCTTGGAATGTTATCATGCTTGTTTGTGAATATCAGGGAGCTATGCATTGTTTCTGCAGGGGAAAAAAATTTCCAGTGGAAATCTAGTCTTAAATATATGTACAGGAACTCGAGAGTCAAAGACTCGAGTTCCATTTGAGTGGCATTCCTCGTAATTAGTTTTGAACTCTCTGCCTACGTACTCGCCGCTATAGAACTCGAGTACAATATTTGGAACTCGAGTTCCATTGTTTTATTTTATTTTTTTAAAGGCAAGCTAAGCTCCAATAAAATTCAGTCCTAATGGAACTCGAGTTCCATATACTCGAGTTCCACTGGGAATTTTTTGTTATTTTTTCCATACACTTATTTTATATGAGCTTTTATATGTGCTTTTTTTCTTAGCTTATGCTTTTTTTTTTTGTTGCTTAGTGCTATTTATAGTGGGGTATATGTTTTCGAAAATAAAAATAAAACACTGGAGAAGGCAGTTGTACATAGAAAAGAAGGTAGCACATTAAGTAAAAAAAAATTTGAGAAAATTTCTAGAACAAAATAGATTTTATAAGTTGAATGTCATAAGTTGACACATGATATAAAAAATAGGAACCAACTTTCTAATTTACCCTATTTTTTATTAAAATGATTGAAATTTTATAGCGAAAAAGAAAAACATCACAAAATTTGATATTAGACATGTAGGTACTTATGTCTAATATCAAACAGGTACATTGGATAGAGAAGGTTGAGCTAGTTTATAACTGCCCCCATTGTCAACATTTACCACAACTATGAAACTTTTAACTATGAAATAACAACTATGGTTTCGTCAGCAATGCATCAAAACAATAAAGCTGGATTCGACAATGACAGACTTTCTATATCACCAATCCAACAATAGGAATATTGTAAAATCTCTAATTTAATCAACAAAATTGTTAAACAGTTTCATCAAAATTTTTAAATTTTTGAACCAAGTTAGTTAGTTCAGTGTAAAATTTGGATTTCAATTAGAGTTTAATTTTACTGCACGTGTTCCATCTAATTAAAGTTTTTTAATTTTTGTGCTAAATGAGTTAATTTAGAGTAGAAAACAAGGATTCCGATATAAATAAATCATAAAAAAACATAATCATATATCTTTTAAGTATATCCATACATATGCATGGAGTGATAAGCTAGTTTCTATAAATTAAAAAATAAAAATTGTAAAGTACTACACAAAACAATGAATGCAGTGTGTATTAAATGTATAGGAATGTTAACCGTCATGTAATGCATTTTCACCACCACTACTATCACGAGGTAATATTATGTGTAATGGTTGTATGTGAAATCCCTCTACTGTTGCAATGAGTGAAAATTGCATATTGTGACTGCAACCATAACGACTATCACAACCACCACCTACAACCATGTCGCAAAAAGGCTTCAATTTTCTTCCATTTTTAACATCAATAAAAGGTATAAGTTTAATTACAATGTACACTTTCTAAGTTCGATCAAATTCTCTTTTAAGAATTACCATCTTGATTATCTTAGGAGATTCCTATAGTAATCATAGAGGTAATCAGAGACCACATATGAGATGACTCTAGAAAAATGGTTATTGATGGGTTAGATAAAGATCATCCAAATATGAATTCCCAAATGGATGACCTTTGGATCAGATATGAAAAGCAATGACTTCAGAAACTCCCTCCCATCACTATATTCCTGAGCTAAGGCACTAGAATAAGGGAGGATCTCCCTATATAACTCCTAAGATTTGCTCATTGGCACCAGTTCAATAACTAAAAATGATTTAGTCATCCTTGCTTAACTCAATATATATACCGAACTCCTCCAACCATGGCTGATATGAGTGAAATACACACACAAAGTACAGTGTTACCCCATTGGTGAAACTGACTTAAGCATGGAAGAAACGAAACTTAGGTTGACATTACACCAGTGTCACCTTACCTTTTGATCCATTACTTTGAGTGTGCAGGCATCATATCAAAGACAGTCCAAGATCTAGGCTCAAACAAAATCTACACTAAAACTCAAAATATTTGAGGAGACAGAACAAAATTACAAAAACTCCACCTCAAAAACTCTGCACCCACCTACAGTTACGAGCGAATAACATAAGATAAGATAATACCACTTAGTTACTAAGAAGAGTACATTGTATAACACACTGAATATATCTTCTTCTTTTTTGATAAGTAAGAATGATATATATATATATATATATATTTATATGAAAGGCTACTCTATGCATGAAGAACATAGAGCAAGCCTAGAAAAAACACGAAGGAGAAAACAGAACAAAAACAAAAAAGAAACCAAACAACAGAAAAATTACAAAAGAGAAAGAGAGCTAAGAAAAGAAGGGAGAGAGTCACTAGTCGTGAGTCCCCATGCCCGAGCCCAATAAAAAAGAGTCCCACTAAAGGAAGCAAGCATCTAATCACCGGTGCTATCTAAGTTTTCAAAAGTCCGCCGATTCCGCTCCTTCCAAACACGCCAAAGGATGCCCAACGGAACTAAATTCCAAATCTGAGACGAGTGCTTCCCCAACCAATTCCACCAGCCAAAAAGAAAATCTGCTATCGATCTAGTAATAATCCAAGACAAGCCAAAAGTTAAAAATACAAAACTCCATAACCAATAAGCCATCTCACATTGAAGAAGTAAGTGGTCTATTGTCTCTCTACAATGACGGCACATAATGCACCAGTCCACAAAATTCAATCTCCTCAATCTCAAGTTATCATCCGTTAGGATCTTATTCCAAGTTACACACCAAACAAAAAAAGAAACTTGCCTAGGGGCCTTTACTCTCCATATAGCTTTCCAGGGAAAGACAATTGGGGGAGAATCCCTTAATTTATTATAAAATGACCGGATGTCAAATTCCCCATTAGGCTTTAACTTCCATCTCATCCGGTCTCCAACATCCATTGGAGGAGTATTAGCTCCCAATAAACGAAGGAAATGCAGCCCTTCATCCATCTCCTAATCATAAAATTCTCTAATAAAACGAATATCCCAAATTCTTCTCTCCTCCGCCCCTTGCCTAGACAAAGAAGCTTCTACAAAAACCTCCTTATCAATGGCAATACCATATAACCTTAGGAAAGCCAATTGAAAATGTTGATCCCCATACCACCCATCCTGCCAAAACCTCACTCTATTCCCCAACCCAACAACATACTGACAATTTTTGCTGAAATCCTCCCATCCCATGCGAATACCTCTCCACAAACCACACCCATGAACTCCCCTACCCAGCTTAGAGGTCCATCCCCCCCATTCTTTCCCAAATTTTGAGGCTACCACCCTTCTCCATAATTGATCCTCCTCCTTCCCAAACCACCACAAACATTTCTCCAATAAGGCCTTATTGAAAGTAGTAAGTTTCCTTATCCCCGAGCCGCCATTGGCTATAGGCGCACAAACTTTATCCCAACCTATCGGATGAGTCTTGCTATCACCCCATAGAAAGTCCCTTTGCAACTTTTCAATTTTATTAGCCACGTGAGTAGGAATGGTGAATAACGATAGAAAACATGTAGGAAGACTAGATAGCGTACTCTTGAGTAATATCAAACGACCCCCCTTAAACAAGTACAACTTCTTCCACCCGGTTAATTTCCGCTCAATTTTTTCCAAAATTGGATTCCAAATTGAAGGGGAATTATGTGAAGCCCCCAACGGCATGCCAAGATAAGACATAGGCAAAGAACCAACTCTGCAGCCCAAAATTTTAGCCAGGATATGCACATCAACAACCTCTCCTATTGGAACCATTTCACTCTTGTGCACATTGACCTTCAAACCTGTTACCGCCTGAAAACTATGTAACAACAACCGAATATGAAGAATTTGCTCCACTTCTGCATCACAAAATAGGATAGTATCGTTTGCAAACAATAGATGTGAAACACATTCTCCACCACCCCTCCTACCCTCAACTTTAAAGCCACGGATCAAACCAGCTCCCTCCACTCTTCTCAACATCCTACCAAACAATTCCATCATGATAAAAAATAGCATAGGAGATAGCGGATCTCCTTGTCTTAAACCCCTCGAGCTACCAAAGAAATCAGCTGAAGAACCATTAATCAAAATAGAGAACTGAACTGTGGATATGCAAGTACGGATCCACTTACACCACTTTACTCCAAAGCCTATTCTGTTCAACAAATACAGCAAAGCCTCCCAATTCACATGATCGTAGGCTTTCTCAATGTCAAGTTTACAAATGACTCCAAGAACTAAGGGTGTCAAATAGGTGGGTTTGGGGTGGGCATAATTTGGTTGGGTATATAAAACCCATTTACCCATTAAAACCCATTTAACTAATTGCTTCTTCCAAATCCAACCCAACCCAATTATTATGGGTAAACCCCAACTCACCCAATTACCCAATTATCAAAATTACCAAAATGCCATTAAAGTAAAAACTCCAGCACTTTCTTGGATTCCCTTTTCCACTTTCTCTAGTCTCCATTCTTGGGATTAAAAAATTCCACATAAGCACATCCACATCAGCAATTATATTAAAAATCCAAATAAAAAATATTTTCTTTTCTTTTCTATTTTCTCTCACTTTCTTGGCAACCAAACAGTGCAACAAATACAAAGAAATGTCATTTCAAGCTCAAAACTTTCCCGGGAAAAAGAAAAAACTTTTCTTTACAATGGCCTCAGTTGCGAATAAAAGACGGTCTCTGCTTCTTGCTATATCAACAACAATCTTTCCTCCTCCTCATCTTCTTCTTCTTCAATTTCTAGAAAGCCTACGGCAGCGGCTGCTGCTTCGATCTTGGCCAATGCACCAGCTGCGGCTCCCGTGTCGACTTCTGCCTCCGCCAATGCCACCCAAGATTGGACCAAGCTCCTTCACGATAATTTTCTTCTCCACTACATCCTCACAAAAATGGAATTCGAAAATTCAAACTTTCTTTTTCTTCTTCTGATTCTCATTTCTGTGTTTGTTTTTGCTTTTACAGTGACTCTGATTAGTTTATATGAAGATCTGATTCAACGAGTTTGGCTGAATTCGCTGGTATGATTTTCGATTCCGGTGTATTATGGCCAAGATCTACAAGTTTTAGTGGTAAAAAGATGTGATTTTTTTCTTTGTTTATTGTATTATGGTGAAGATCTACAAGTTTCAGTGGTAAAGATCTGATTCAACGAGTTTGGCTGAATTCGCTGGTTTGATTTTCGATTTCTGAATTTTTTTTTTCATTTTTTTTTATGGGAAGGGCTGGGTTGAATTTGGGTAAATTATTTTTGGGTTAAATGGGGCTCATTGGGTTTTTAGTTAAAACCCAATAATCACTGGGTCTAATTGGGTTGATGCCCATTTAACCCAACTAATAATTGGGTGGGTTTGGGTTCAATTAGAGTGGGTGGGTTTGAGTGGGCAAATGGGTTTGGGCATACTTTGCCACCCCTACCAGGAACCCTACTCTTCCCTCGGCTATCCACACACTCATTCGCAATAAGAATCGAGTAAAGGATTTGTCTCCCACCTACAAAGCTATTCTGAGTCTCAGAGATCAACTGATCTAAAACCACTCTCAAACGATTTGCCAAGACCTTAGCCAAGATTTTATACACACTCCCTACCAACCTTATAGGGCGGAAATCTCTAACATTAGAGGCATCAATCTTTTTAGGAATTAATGCAATGAAGGTAGCATTAAGGGATTTTTCAAACTTACAATGTTGAAAAAAACTCTTCAAAGACCGCTAGGACCTCTACTACTCTCCAACAATGATGATAAAACGCTATAATAAACCCATCCGGACCTGGAGCTTTGTCCCCTTCCAAGTCTTTTACAACACACTGAATATCATGAAAATACTTACTTAAATGCAAGTGGAGCTTTTGGCCATGGGCCATAATCACATCCAGGTGGGCGCTCTATCTTCGGGCACAAGAATGGCAACCTCGTCCATGCCCAATACTGGACCAATTGCAACGCCCCACCAATCTGCGAATAACCTTTATGGCTTGCCCGGCACAACTCTCTATACAACCATGCCAGGCAACCACTATCCCAACTATACTGTGGCGGATCACAAAGGTTCCGCAGGAACTCCAAGAACATCAGATGCACCCTATCTCCCGACTTATCCATGAAAATCTTATCCCCTAGTAGCGCTAAAATATAGCACCGGGCATATTGATGTATTTGAATCTCCATTGCATCATGAGGCAGTGGCTCTGCAATGTGCTCAACAAGACGGCTAATTAGAATTCTTTGCCCCATCAAAGTTTTTTTGTCATTCGCCGGAACTGCAAAACCAAGCAACTCCTCGCACAGAGTGCTTCAATCCCCCCCACTAGTTGGCCCAACCAAGACCTCACGGTCTATAGGAAGTCCCAAAATGACCTCCACATCTTGTAGGGTGATTGACATCTCACCATGTGGAAGATGGAACATATGAGTCTCCGACCGCCATCGCTCAACTAGGGCCAATATTAGGCCATGTTCTATCTCTCTAGACGGGACCCTAAACAATCCTTCTAGCCCCACCAACTTGATAATGTCTATCACCCGATTGTCTTGCATCGATATCTTTGCCATCTCCTTAGAGCGACCACGGCACTCAAGTGGACTCGGGTCCTGCAAAATCGATAAAAATTATAGCGGTTGTTAGAACTTTGAAAGAACTAGATATACAACTTTGAAAGAACTTGCTAAAATTCAAAGAGAACGTAAAAATTAAAGCGGTTGTTAGAATTAGATATTTCACATCGCCATTCTAAATGTCGGTTGATCGATGATTTGGTTGTTTCATCAGCACTGAATCATCAATGGGACTAGGGCGCATGATCTCTGGCTCCTCACCGATCCGAGGGTCCATACTGCAAAGAGTGCTACTGTGAGATCATTTAAACCCATCGTAACATTTATGATCGATGATTTTACAAAGTAAGGAGAATATCTGAAAAGCAGATTTAATACGAGTATACAGCTAGTATATAATAAAAAAAGATTTAATTATATCATATATAAAAAAAAATAATAATAAAAAATAAATAAAAAAACTCATACAAGAATGAAGAAACTAAGTAAATTCAATCATAATTTGACCCCAATGTTACTAGATAGAGTCCAAATAACACATGAGAGAACTAGCATCGTGCCCAACAAAAAAAAAAATTCAATACAAAACATAGATCCCAACTAAACTAAACTAAAAGCATGAACCATACTCACACTTGTCTTGTTGTTTGAACACTCCCACATAATGTCTTTGAATCCAAAAGCTACCATTACACAAAGGCAAATAATCCTCATAAATTATATCATATGAAAAATAAAAAAACTCATACAAGAATGAAGAAACTAAGTAAATTCAATCATAATTTGATCCCAATGTGACTAGATAGAGTCCAAATAACACGAGAGAACTAGCATTGTGCCCAACAAAAAAAAAAATTCAATACAAAACATAGATCCCAACTAAACTAAACTAAACTAAAAGCATGAACCATACTCACACTTGTCTTGTTGTTTGAACACTCCCACATAATGTCTTTGAATCCAAAAGCTACCATTACACAAAGGCAAATAATCCTCATAATTTTATGTAAATTTGTTTTTGGAAAATATTATACATATAATATAATTCCATTGTCTTTGTTTTCTTTCTTCTTTTGGACTTGTCGGTGCTGATTATTGACTAGAATAGCTTTCGTTGAAAAATGAAAACGTTTTTGTATAATGGGGTAATTTCAAAGGTCTTAATTTGGGGAGATAGCCCAAGTTATGCCCATTTAGCCCAAAAGTTATGTCACTTCACTATTAGTTGTTGGAAAGATATTTATAAATGGTTTATATTTAAATATATTTTGGTAAATAAAAAGTCAAATGAATTAAAAATATTCAAAAATAAATTAGGATTTATTTAAGAAAAGGACCATATATAGTATAATCAGAATTTGTTTAATTTTAGGCTGTTTTTATTCTAATTGCCAAGAGTCAACAATGGTTTAAATTCCCTTTCTGATCCTCCCCTAATTATCAAATTATTAAAAAAGAAAAATGTTATTTTATTCCAATCAAACATTGAATTCTAGTTGGTTTTAATTTACATGTAAATATGTAATAAATACCAAATTTAAAAATAAAAAGTTATGATTATATAAGTGTGGGGTCAATGAATCTGGCTACCCCGGCCCAACTTTATACTAGGCCCAAGGCCCGCGCTGAGGAAGAAGAAACGTCCGAGGACGAACGGAGAACGTCCTGACTACCAGGAAGTGTCGCCGAGGACAAGCATGTCCTCGGTGAACCGAGATTATAGAAGGGAAGGGCAGCACGCCGTCAAGGGCGGTTTTGTAGAGCGCCCCAAGAAAGAGGACAAGCACTGTGGGTCGGCCATGGGAACCTGGGAGAGCAATTCAGGGAGGAGCTGTCACCTCCACATTAAATGCTCGCAACTAATGTTCTGGCCGCATTAATGAGGAAATGACTCATGAACAGTGCCGCTTTGGTCGCTGCAACTCACAGAAGGTTTGGGACGGCGGCTGATGGGACAAGCACTTAAGTAGTGACCTGCACGATCAACAAATGGAGGGCCAGGATTAATCTAAAGAGGGTATAAAATGTAAGAAGACCCTCTAGAGAAAGGATGGGAGATTGGAAGTAAAAACTACTGTAGCAACCTGTATCATTTTTGTAACCTCTGTATCCAGGCGCTGGGGAAATAATAAGAACAAGAAGGTTCCTCGGACCAACGTCCAGGACAGATTCTAACACTTAAGGCCCATCTTCTCGCTATCCACTTTACCCATAACCATGTTTATTCGTTGCTATCCTTACTAAGGCCAAGCTCTTAAACCCATCCTCTACAAATTTATTGTTTAGGGCTAGTTGGGCCTGAATCCAATTTTTCAACAGTAGAAGTGCTCAGACCTAATCCCTACAATAAGCTTTTAAACAGTTGAAGTGACAACATAAGAAAGAGTCAATCTAAAAAGTCAAGTACTTTCATTTTTGTATGTGTCAAATAAAAAAAATAAAAACTTTCATTTTTATATGCGTGCCTTTTCGTTGTGGCAAAGGCATTAGTTGCACTATCAGCTTTGTTGTATTCTTCTATGGAGTTTGGATTTACTGAGAAAATCGTGTAGTTACACACAATCAATAAGCAAATGCCTGCAGGGAATATGAAAAGAAGTTATCAGACATACACATTGTCATGCCTACACATAACGAACAACTTCTTGCCAATGTGTCTATTTTGTTGATTGCCTTTTCTAGAGTTTTAGAATATTTTCTACATCTGAGGTGCATTTTAGTCATTTTGACAGTTCTAAGGGTGTCATTTTAGAGGTTTTGGTGTATTTATTGGTTTCTTAATATTTTGGTAACTCTCACGGATAAAATAATTTTTTTTTGAGAAAAAAATACCCTTGAGATCACTAGAATGGCTAATATACTCCCAAAATTACCAAAACAACCAAAATAACCCCAAAACCTTAATATATCCACACAAAAAACCCCTCTGAAACATCTTAATTGACTAAAATAGCCTCAAAATCTCTAAAACGACTAAAATAACCCCAAAACCTCAAAAATGACCAAAATACCCCTGAAACGTCTAGAATGAGCTGTCAAATATCGATACCTCGAAAATGAGCAAAATGCCCCAAAATCCTCTAGAATGATGAAAACAACATGAAACCGTTGAAAATGCCCCAAAAATCTAAAAACTCGAGGGCATTTTGGCTTAGTTTAGGGGTATTTTGGTCATTTTCAGAGGTTTTGAGGCTAGTTTCCTTATTTTTCAGGTTTCATTGGTATTTTGGTTATTTTAAACGTTCTCGGGGGGTTTTTTGGTCGTTTTGGGGGAGTTTTGTTCATTTTCTAGGGTTTTGAGATATTTTCGACATTTGTGGTGCGTTTTAGTCACTTTGGCAATTCTAAATTGGTCATTTTAGAGATTTTGGTGTATTTAAATGTTTTTTGATATTTTGGTAATTCTCATTGGAAAAATCATTTTTTTTTTTGAAAAAAAAATCCCTTTGAAATCACTAGAATGGCCAATACACCCCCAAAATCACCATAACTTCCAAAATATCCCCAAAACCACAAAATGTCCAAAAAAAACCACTCGAAATCTCTTAATTGACCAAAACAACCTAAAAATCTCTAAAACGTCTAAGATGACCGCAAAACCTCTAAAATGACCAAAATACTCGCGAAACAGCTAGAATGAGCAGTTACATCTCAATAACTCGTAAATGAGAAAAATGCCCTGAAATCCTCTAGAATAAGGAAAACAACTTGAAACCGTGGAAAATGCCCACAAAATCTAAAAACTCAAGGGCATTTTGGCTTAGTTTAGGAGTATTTTGGTCATTTCCAGAGGTTTCGAGCGTATTTTGCTTATTTTTGAGGTTTCATTGGTATTTTGGTCATTTTAAATTCTCTCGGGGGTATTGTGGTCGTTTTGTTGTGCGTTTTAGTCATTTTGGCAATTCTAAAGGGGTCATTTTAGAGGTTTTTGTGTATTTAAAGGCTTTTTGATATTTTGGTAATTCTCACTGGTAAAATAATTTTTTTTTACAAAAAAATTCCTATGAAATCACTAAAATGACCAATACATCCCCAAAATCACCAAAACTACCAAAATACCCCAAAAACCACAAAATGTCCAAAAAATTCCCCTCGAAATCTCTTAATTGACCAAAACAACCTCAAAATCTCTAAAACGACTAAAATAATCTCAAAACCTCTAAATTGATCAAAATACACCTGAAACGGCTAGAATAAGCAGTCAAATCTCGATACTTCGTAAATGACCAAAATGCCCCAAATGTCTAAAATGATTAAAAAATACACCTCGACATTGTTAAATTGAGTAAAATGCCCTAAGATACTCTAGAATGAGCAAAACAACTCGAAACCGTACAAAATACCCCCAAAATCTAGAAAATCGAGTGTATTTTGCCTTAGTTTAGGGGTATTTTGGTCATTTTCAGAGGTTTCGAGGGTATTTTGCTTATTTTTGAGGTTTCAATGGTATTGTCGTCGTTTTGGGGGGGTTTTGGGGATTTTTTAGGGTTTTGGGTTATTTTGGACATTTGCGGTGCCTTTAAAACATTTTGGCAGTTCTAAGGGGGTCATTTTAGATGTTTTGGTGTATTTATAGGCTTTTTGATATTTTGGTAATTCTCATGGGTAAAATAAATTTTTTTGACAAAAAAATAAACTTGAAATCATTAGAATGGCCAATATACACCCAAAATTACCAAACTACTCCAAAAACCACAAAATGTCCAAAACAAAAAACCACACCGAATCCTCTTAATTGACCAAAATAGCCTCAAAATCTTTAAAACGACTAAAATAACCCTAAAACCTCCAAAATGACCAAAATACCCCTGAAACGGTAAAAATGAGTAGCCAAATCTCGAGATCTCGTAAATGACCAAAATGCCCCAAACATCTAAAATGATTAAACAATACCCCTCGACATTGCTAATATGAGCAAAATGCCCTAGCATTCTCTAAATAAGCAAAACAACTTGAAGCAGACAAAAATACCCCAAAATCTAAAAAATCGAGTGTATTTTTGCTTAGTTTAGGGGTATTTTAGTCATTTCTAGAGGTTTCGAGGGTATTTTACTTGTTTTTGAGGTTTCAATGGTATTTTGGTCATTTGAAATGTTCTCGGGGGTATTGTGGTCGTTTTGGGGGCGTTTTGGTCATTTTTTAGGGTTTTGGGATATTTTCGACATTCGAGGTGCATTTTAGTCATTTTAGCAGTTTTAAGGGTGTCATTTTAGAGGTTTTGGTGTATTTATAGGTTTCTTAATATTTTGGTAGTTCGAACGGGTAAAATAATTTTTTTTTGACAAATAAATACCCTTGAGATCACTAGAATGACCAATATACTTCTGAAATCACCAAAACTACCAAAATACCCTCAAAATCTAAAAAATCGAGTGTATTTTCGCATAATTTTGGGGTATTTTGCTCATTTTAAATGTTCTCGAGGGTATTGTGATTGTTTTGGGGGCGTTTTAGTCATTTTCTAGGGTTTTGAGATATTTTGGACATTTGTGATGCATTTTAGTCATTTTGGCAATTTTAAAGGGGTCATTTTAGAGGTTTTGATGTATTTTAAGGTTTTTTAATAATTCTCACTGGTAAAATATTTTTTTTTTGACAAAAAAATTCTCATGAAATCACTAGAATGGCCAATACAACCCCAAAATCACCAAAGATACCAAAATACCCCCAAAACATCAATATGTCCAAAAAAAACCCCTCGAAATCTCTAAATTGACCAGAACAACCTCAAAATCTCTAAAACGACTAAAATAATCTCAAAACCTCTAAATTGATCAAAATACCCCTGAAACGGCTAGAATAAGCAGTCAAATCTCGATACTTCGTAAATGACCAAAATGCCCCAAACATCTAAAATAATTAAAAAATACATCTCGACATTGATAAAATGACCAAAATTCCATAAAATACTCTAGAATAAGCAAAACAACTCGAAACCGTACAAAATACCCCCAAAATCTAGAAAATCGAGTGTATTTTGGCTTATTTTTGGGGTATTTTGGTCATTTTCAGAGGTTTTGAGGGTATTTTGCTTATTTTTGAGGTTTCATTGGTATTTTGGTCATTTTAAATTTTCCCATGAAATCACTAGAATGGCCAATACACCCCCAAAATCACCAAAAATACCAAAATACCCCCAAAACCACAATATGTCCAAAAAAAACCCCTCGAAATCTCTAAATTGACCAAAACAACTTCAAAATCTCTAAAACGACTAAAATAATCTCAAAACCTCTAAATTGATCAAAATGCCCCTGAAACGGCTAGAATAAGCAATCAAATCTCAATACTTCGTAAATGACCAAAATGCCCCAAACACCTAAAATAATTAAAAAATACACCTCGACATTGATAAAATGACCAAAATTTCATAAAATACTCTAGAATAAGCAAAACAACTCAAAACCGTACAAAATACTCCCAAAATCTAGAAAATCGAGTGTATTTTGGCTTATTTTTGGGGTATTTTGGTCATTTTCAGAGGTTTCGAGGGTATTTTGCTTATTTTTGAGGTTTCATTGGTATTTTGGTCATTTTAAATGTTCTCGGGGGTATTGTGGTCGTTTTGTTGTGCGTTTTAGTCATTTTGACAATTCTAAAGGGGTCATTTTAGAGGTTTTGGTGTATTTAAAGGTTTTTTGATATTTTGGTAATTATCACTGGTAAAATAATTTTTTTTTTACAAAAAAGTTCCTATGAAATCACAAGAATGACCAATACACCCCCAAAATCACCAAAACTACCAAAATACCCCCAAAATCACAAAATGTCCAAAAAAAACCCCTCAAAATCTCTTAATTGACCAAAACAACCTCAAAATCTCTAAAACAACTAAAATAATCTCAAAACCTCTAAATTGATCAAAATACCCCTGAAACGGCTAGAATAAGCAGTCAAATCTCGATACTTCGTGAATGACCAAAATGCCCCAGACGTCTAAAATGATTAAAAAATACACCTCAACATTGTTCAAATGAGTAAAATGCCCTAAGATACTCTAGAATGAGCAAAACAACTCGAAACCGTACAAAATACCCCTAAAATCTAGAAAATCGAGTGTATTTTGGCTTAGTTTAGGGGTATTTTGGTCATTTTCAGAGGTTTCGAGGGTATTTTGCTTATTTTCGAGATTTCAATAGTGTTGTCATGGTTTTGGGGGGAGGGGGGTTTAGTCATTTCTTAGGGTTTTGGGATATTTTGGACATTTGCGGTGCGTTTTAGTCATTTTGGCAGTTCTAAGGAGGTCATTTTATATGTTTTGGTGTATTTATAGGCTTTTTGATATTTTGGTAATTCTCATGGGTGAAATAATTTTTTTTGACAAAAAAATACACTTGAAATCACTAGAATGGCCAATATACACCCATAATTACCAAAAAACCACAAAATGTCCAAAAAAGAACCATACCGAATCCTCTTAATTGAACAAAATAGCCTCAAAATCTCTAAAACGACTAAAGTAACCCCAAGACCTATAAAATGACCAAAATACCCCCGAAACGGCTAAAATGAGTAGTCAAATCTCGAGACCTCGTAAATGACCAAAATTTCCAAACATTTAAAATGATTAGAAAATACCCCTCAACATTGCTAATATGAGAAACATGCCCTAAAATCGTCTAAATGAGCAAAAAAATTTGAAACAAACTAAAATACCCCAAAATCTAAAAAATCGAGTGTATTTTCGCTTAGTTTAGGGTTATTTTGGTCATTTCTAGAGGTTTCGGGGGTATTCTACATCCAAGGTGCATTTTAGTCATTTTGGCAGTTCTAAGGGTGTCATTTTAGAGGTTTTGGTGTATTTATAGGTTTCCTGATATTTTGGTAATTCTCACGGATAAAATAATTTTTTTTGACAAAAAAATACCCTTGAGATCACTAGAATGGCTAATATACTCCCAAAATTACCAAAACTACCAAAACACCCCCAAAACCTCAAAATGTCAAAAAAAAAACCCCTCCGAAACATCTTAATTGACTAAAATAGCCTCAAAATCTCTAAAACGTCTAAGATAACCCCAAACCCTCTAAAATGACCAAAATTCTCGCGAAACAGCTAGAATGGGCAGTCAAATCTCGATAACTCGTAAATGAGAAAAATGCCCCAAAATCCTCTAGAATGAGGAAAACAACTTGAAATCATTGAAAATGCCCCCAAAATCTAAAAACTCAAGGGCATTTTGGCTTAGTTTAGGGGTATTCTGGTCATTTCCAGAGGTTTCGAGCGTATTTTGCTTATTTTTGATGTTTCATTGGTATTTTGGTCATTTTAAATGTTCTCGGGGGTATTATGGTCGTTTTGGGGACGTTTTGGTCGTTTTCTAGGGTTTTGAGATATTTTGGCCATTTGTGGTGCGTTTTAGTCATTTTGGCAATTCT
Organism: Notholithocarpus densiflorus; assembly: GCA_030021035.2. Lineage (NCBI taxonomy): Eukaryota > Viridiplantae > Streptophyta > Magnoliopsida > Fagales > Fagaceae > Notholithocarpus > Notholithocarpus densiflorus. The sequence continues at coordinate 134,685 of JARYZH020000437.1, forward strand.
AAAGGGGTCATTTTAGAGGTTTTGGTGTATTTCAAGGTTTTTGATATTTTGGTAATTATCATGGTAAAATTTTTTTTTTTTTTGACAAAAAAATTCCCATGAAATCACTAGAATAACCAATAGACTCCTAAAATCATCAAAACTATCAAAATACCCCCAAAACCACAAAATGTCAAAAAAAAACCCCTCGAAATCTCTTAATTGACCAAAACAACCTCAAAATCTCTAAAAACGACTGAAATAATCTCAAAACCTCTAAATTGATCAAAATACCCCTGAATCGGCTAGAATAAGCAGTCAAATCTCGATACTTCGTAAAGGACTAAAATGCCCCAAACGTCTAAAATGATTAAAAAATACATCTCGACATTGCTAAAATGAGTAAAATGCCCTAAAATACTCTAGAATGAGCAAAACAACTCGAAACCGTACAAAATACCCCCAAAATCTAGAGAATCGAGTGTATTTTGGCTTAGTTTAGGGGTATTTTGGTCATTTTCAGAGGTTTCGATGGTATTTTGCTTATTTTTGAGGTTTCAATGGTATTGTCATCGTTTTGGGGTGGTTTTGGTCATTTTTTAGGGTTTTGGGATATTTTGGACATTTACAATTTTAGTCATTTTGGCAGTTCAAAAGGGGTCATTTTATATGTTTTGGTGTATTTATAGGCTTTTTGATATTTTGGTAATTTTCATGGGTGAAATAATTTTTTTTGACAAAAACATACGCTTGAAATCACTAGAATGACCAATATACACCCAAAATTACCAAAATACCCCAAAAACCACAAAATGTCCCAAAAAGAACCACACCGAATCCTCTTAATTGACCAAAATAGCCTCAAAATCTCTAAAACGACTAAAATTACCCCAAAACCTATAAAATTACCAAAATACCACCGAAACGGCAAAAATGAGCAGTCAAATCTCAAGATCTCGTAAATGACCAAAGTGCCCAAACATCTAAAATGATTAAAAATACCCCTCGACATTGCTAATATGAGTAAAATGCCCTAAAATCATCTAAATGAGCAATAAAATTTGAAACAGACTAAAATACCCCAAAATCTAAAAAATCGAGTGTATTTTCGCTTAGTTTAGGGGTATTTTAGTCATTTCTAGAGATTTCGAGGGTATTTTACTTATTTTTGAGGCTTCAATGGCATTTTGGTTAGTTTAAATGTTATCGGCGGTATTGTAGTCGCTTTGGGGGGGGTTTTGGGGATTTTTTAGGGTTTTCGAATATTTTGGACATTTGCGGTGCGTTTTAGTCATTTTGGCAGTTCTAAGGGGGTCATTTTAGATGTTTTGGTGTATTTATAGGCTTTTTGATATTTTGGTAATTCTCATGGGTAAAATAAATTTTTTTGACAAAAAAATACACTTGAAATCATTATAATGGCCAATATACACCCAAAATTACCAAACTACTCCAAAAACCACAAAATGTCCAAAAAAAAACCACACCGAATCCTCTTAATTGACCAAAATAGCTTCAAAATCTCTAAAACGACTAAAATAACCCTAAAACCTCCAAAATGGCCAAAATACCCCTGGAACGGCAAAAATGAGTAGCCAAATCTCGAGATCTCGTAAATGACCAAAATGCCCCAAACATCTAAAACGATTAAACAATACCGCTCGACATTGCTAATATGAGCAAAATGCCCTAACATCCTCTAAATAAGCAAAACAACTTTAAACAGACAAAAATACCCCAAAATCTAAAAAATCGAGTGTATTTTTGCTTAGTTTAGGGGTATTTTAGTCATTTCTAGAGGTTTCGAGAGTATTTTACTTGTTTTTGAGGTTTCAATGTTATTTTAGTCATTTTTAATGATCTCGGGGGTATTGTGGTTGTTTTGGGGGCATTTTGGTCATTTTCTAGGGTTTTGAGATATTTTCGACATTCGAGGTGCATTTTAGTCATTTTGGCAGTTTTAAGGGTGTCATTTTAGAGGTTTTGGTGTATTTATAGGTTTCTTAATATTTTGATAATTCGAACGAGTAAAATAATATTTTTTTTGACAAAAAAATACCCTTGAGTAAAGGCCAAGATTTAACTTAAATAAATCTAGGGTCTAAAATATGCCAACCCATTAAAGAGCCAATATCTTAAGTTTAACATTACTTTAATAATAATAAAAAGTATAATTACCATTTTGTCAAAATAGTCCATAATGTTGCAAACGTATTGTTTAGACCCTAAACTTTTGATACTATGTCAAAATATTTCCGCTTTGGCAATCCTTGTTCCTTTTGCCTATCTTTTTCCTTAAGTGGTGAATGGAAAAAATTTATGTGGCTAATAGTGAAACTATAAAATGTATTTTTCTTTTTTGCCACCTTGGCTTTCACATGAACTGTCACATGTTAATTTTTTTTCTTAAAAATATTTAATGAAAACTAAAGTAATCAAAATGCACATAAATGCATAAAGTTACAAATAGATTGTGTTAAATTTATAAATTAATGAAGTTACATCCTGAAATGTATGGCGTTGCATTATTAAGAATTCCCTCCATACGACCTTTAACTCCAATAAATATGTGATCTAACTACAAATGCAAATACACATTTATTCATGAATCAAAACTATTGTGTGGATGACCACTTAAAGATATTATCTTCTTTCTAAATTTCTTTATCTTATCTCAATACTTTTATTTTAGAACACATATTAGCAAGCGCCTCTAGCAAATTTCTAAAGAAAATTGTGTTTTTTTTTTTCTTTTCTTTTTTAAAAACAAACTATTTTTTCTTCCTTTAAAACTAAATCAGGAACACTCTCAATTCATTGGAAGTCTCTTTCTGAGAGTTTGAAACCTCAAAATCTAATTTGTTGAATTTTTAAGTCTATTTGAGTTGAAGACTACACGTCTCTTCTCAAAAAAAAAAAAAAAATTACTACACATCAATAGATTACAAAAGTTAAATTAACATGAAACATGAACTAATTCTCTCACAACACGTTACAAGTCTCTTGAATTTGTATACAAAATGATAAAAGATAACATATAGATATATGTTGCCACCTATTTTTTACGCAAAGACATAGGTCTATGTGACAGTTTTTGCGGAAGCAGTATAAAACAAAATTTATATTTTCATTTAAAGATCATTGTACCACACAACCATGGATTTTAAATAGAAAAAAATTGCGTATCTCTCTTAGCAACTAAGTGTGTTGCCTCCCAAGGTATTCACGTCTCTCTCTCTATTTCTTTTTGGGTTTTCAAAAGACTACAGTATCACTCAGTAGTTCTGATGGCCAATGACTAATATGATTTTTTTTTTAAATATTATTTTTATTTAAGACTTCTAAAACCCAAGAGAGAGATTGGACGTGGGATCCTTAGGGATCCTAATCTTAAGCTGTAGGATTAATCAATAACTTTTTGAATGTTATTGACTTATCTTGAAACTCTTTCAAAATTATTCCTTAATTTTCTCAACCATGTCAAGAAAATATTTGAACTTCTACATATTGCAATAATGTCTATCAACACATTGCAATTGACCCTTGAAGATTAGAGAATTACAAATGAAGTCCCATTACTTACAAATTTATATCTATGTCCTTCCACCACACTATATTCCCACAAGCCACTAGGATTGGATTAATATCACTGTCATGTCCCTAGCTTATGTAAGCCTTAATTTCTTGATTTCATAATTTCTATTTGACTCCAAAATATCTTTGAAAAAACTCTTTAATTATATATATATATATATATATATACAATATTATATATATGAAAAACATTTTTGAAAAATGTCACCGGCTGATTTTGTTTTGAGTCCAACTTCAATATGAAAATCAACTGAATATATTATCTTCTTTAGAGACTGGTAGATTCATTGTTGAGCATTTACATATATTACTCATTACACACATAACCCAACGTGTCTGTATATAGCCTTTAAAATAAGCATCACCAGTTGACATTGTCAAAGTTATGTGCATAATAAATAAATATACACAAACCTCTCATGTTTGAGGACAATAGAAAAATTGTGATAGAACAACCTTTTAATTAATAGTGATCACTTCATAAGGTGTTCTTGATCGGATCCGATTCAGTGTATGTACTTGTTACATTACACCCACTTGTCTGCTTAAAGTCAATACCTCAATGATGGAGTAAATCATCCTATCATATAGCAGCACAACAATTGTAGGCTTCAATGTTGATATTCAATTAATATCCACAGCCTAGAACAATTTAATAATCTATGAAAAATCATTACTCCCTGTCTTTGGTTTTTTAACCATTAACATGATTTTTCTACAGATGCGACATAACATGCCACATTTAAACAATGAAATATCCCCATAAAAATTATGTATGTGAAAATAAAATTTTATTATCAAATAAAAAATGCATAGTATTGTTTTTGAGGGCACATAATTCTAACACTATGAACAAAGCCCAAGCCCAAGGGGAATGTGGACCTTAAGAGTAGAGAATGCAAAATTGTACCTGGGCACAAGCATAGCCTAATGTATATAGAAGCATGTAAGCGTAGTAAATTTACATTAAGGGAAGGGCATAGCACATACATCTCCCAAATGACCAATTCAATTGGGGCGCATGGACACATAAGGACCAGGGGTTCCACCTACCAAATTCCACTAGGCCAACCAGCCTTGCAAAGGGGATGCAATTCTCATTTTGCTCTCAACCTCACCAAGACATGCTAGGAAAGCATAGGCTCTCTCTTAGGTCTTTTTATCTCAATTACATCTAAAACCTAAGCTAAGTAAGGGTTTAGCTACTATTTCTTTGAATATGTGATTTCTCTGTAGGAAGTTTTCCCAGCCCATTCGAATAAAGAAGATAAAGAAGTAAAGAAAAAGGCTAAGAATGACCTTCCATAGAATACGTGTGGATGGGGTAACAGGGGGTAACAGGTGGGGCCATGGATGGCCCAAGACCCTTGCATGAGTGAAAGAGTACTGAGTAGGTCCAAAAAAGGGGCCCAATCCATTTGTACAAAGGAAGCTAAGTAAATAGAAAAAAGCCTAGGAAGGTTGCGTTTGGATAGCTTATTTTTTGCTAACTTATATTACTATTCAGCTTATTTTTGCTATTATTCATGGGTCCTACTACACTTTTTGATACTATTCATGGGTCCTACTATACTATTTTAGCTAACTTTTACCTTTATCTACAGTACTTTCAGCAAAAAATTTTCAGTTTCAGCAAAATAAGCGGATCTCAAACAGACCCAAAAAGAGGAAGACATTTCAAGAAAGAATTCTCAAGTCTCGAGCATTGTAGAAGAGAAAACATGGGGATAAAAGCAAGGTAGGCAAATGGGTTCACCTATTTGTATCCCAAACATATAGAGGAGGTGTACTCGTCACTGTTAAGGTTCAAGGAGATGGATTTAGATGGAGGGGAGGAATGTTTTAGTTTTGGTGTCTTGTCATGGCCATTTAGGGGATACTTTTGTTGGATGAAAGTGATAGTCATCATAATGTGCATGTCATAAAACCAATTTGCATTGAGCCAACTAGCATTAATGATCTTGCACCATTTATGCTTAAGAAAACTTGTGTCTCAACCTCATGCCCACCCAAAAACAAGTGAACCTTCTATTTACAGTAAAACCAAAGAAACCTTTGGGATATTAATTTCCCAAAGAGATAAAGGTTTGTGGAGTTAAGGACAGGTTGGAAGGGCTCGCTCTTCGAAGTGAAAACCAATAAGTCATTGAAGAAGGGCATTAAGGGGAAAATACCCATTCAAATTCAATTATAAAAGGAGAAAATCTCATTCACTCAAAACAACATTAAAACACAACACAAAGTAAAAAAATTGAAAAATTAAGGAGAAAAGAGAAAGGATAGGATCGGTCGAGAACAATAGAGAATTAGTAGAGAAATAGAGTACCCTATAGTAAAGTATTATCAGCATGCACCACTAAGATAACTTCCTCCCTCCCATTTAACCATCCTCACCTGAATCTCTTGAAAAGAGGCATTTAAGTAAGGCCACTTTAATTCGAGTCCCCAACCTCACTGTTTTGTGCAATATTGGGTTAAAGAAATAAGGTTGTGAGGGTTGGGGCCGAAAACCTTGTGATCCATTCTCTCTCTCTCTCTCTCTCTCTCTCTCTCTCTCTCTATATATATATATATATATATATAGAGAGAGAGAGAGAGAGAGAGAGAGAGAGAGAGAGTATATATGCTAATCTAATGTGTTAGGACATATGTGATTCACTTGTTAGGAACATATGTCACTATTTGATGTAATTGGCTAATCCTTTGACAAAACGCACTTTACTTGTATTTGAGTAGATCTATGATGTGTTTAATACTTCAAGAAACCTTGTTTCAAGTTCAAGTGTTAAAACCATGCAAGTCTGTCCAAGATTCAAGTGAGAAAAGTGTTGTTCATTAAAGCTCAATAGCTAGCTCGACAGCTAGCATCTATCGAGACCTGTAGAGCTGTTCCAGCCCGTGACTTGACAGCAGCTCGACAGATAGGGTATCTGTCGAGGTTTATGAAAAACAGAGTTTCAGTTCTATTTTGACTCCAATCCGTGATTGTATGTTTGGGCTTTCTTTTCTCACAACCCTAAACATATAAAATGATTATTTTAAGGGCCGTTAAAGGTGACGCAAGTTGCACAAGTGTTGAGCAAAGTTTGTTCAAGCAAATTGTGACCGGAGAAAGAATTTGCCCTAGTTCATCTTTCTTGTGAAGAAGTTGCTGTGTTTGTGCATCGTAGAGTTTTGAAACCAAGGAGCTTCTCGATTTTCATCGTGTGATGAATTGAAAAACTTTGCAGCCAACAACCTTCTCTAATTGGTGATTGAAGTCGCGTACTAGGATCCGCGAAATTGGTTAGTCACGTACTGGGAGCCGTGTATTACAAGGAGGGATTGTCACTACAGAACAAGTCCAATTGGGTATTGGGGTAAGGGTTCAACTGTAGGTTGGTATAAAGTACTGGGATTCTTTTACTTGTAACCGCTTGTTGTGATAATAGTGGATTCTCGGGAGTGGTGACCTTAAAATCACCTGGTGGGATTTTTGCCGTGTAGGTTTTCCCCATTCGTAAACAAATCACCGTGTCAATTTATTTTCCGCTGCATACTTTAGTAATTGGTGATTTGTTTGTGCTATCACGCATTTGCATGTTAATTTGATTAATTAATAAACTTGGCTAATTAATCAATTAATTTATTACAAGGGGTCAATTCGTTTTTGGCCTATCAAGTGGTATTAGAGTGGGCACACTCTAATTAGGGTTAATCTTTGCTGTGTGATCCACTGACCCCTGTTTTTCATGAATAGAGGACAGTCTTTTATTATACCTCCTTTATTTGATGGCACTAACTATGCATACTAGAAAGTACGCATAAGAGTTTTCTTGCAGTCTTTAGATGAGAAAGTATGGCAAGCTGTGGACATAGGCTGAACCAAGCCTACAAAAGCGCTAGCCGATTGGGATGATGCTAAGATCAAGGCAGCAAACTTCAACAGCAGGGCATTGAATGCCTTATTCAGTGCGGTCACTAATGAGGAGTTCAAGAAGATATCCTCCATTAAAACTGTAAAGGAAGCATGGACTATCCTCCAGACAACCTACAAAGGAACTAAGGCTGTCAAGGATTCGAAGTTTCAGAGGCTCACTACAAGCTTCGAAGAGATCAAGATGGAGGAGGATGAGTCGTTTGATGAGTTCTATGCCAAGCTCAAGGACATAGTGAACTCAGCCTTTAATCTTGGGGAAACCATTCCTGAACCCAAGATTGTGAGAAAAATGCTCAAATCTCTACCCGAGAGATTCCATGCCAAGATCACCGCAATTGAGGAATCAAAGGATATTGACAAAATTCCTTTGACAGAGTTGGTTGGAAATCTGCAGACCTATGAGTTCGGTTTGACAAGAATCGGGAAATCGAGTAAGAGTAAGAGCATGGCATTAAAGGCCAAGAGTAGTGATACTGATGAGTTTTTTGAGGATAAAGATTCTAAGATGAAGTCCTATATTACAATGCAATTCAAGAAGTTCATGAAGAATGCTAATGGGAAGGGCTTCGACAAGGACCGTAGGTAATCTAATTCTTCTCAATTCAAGAGCCAAGACAAAGGGAAGAAGGATGTTAGGGATGGCGGTCAGTACACTGTTCCCGCAGGACCAAAGTGCTTTGGATGTCAAGGCTTTGGACATATGAAACAGGAGTGCCCCTACATATCTTAAGACTATTGGGAAAAGCAAGACACTTGCTGCTACATTGAGTGACACTGAGCCTGAGGATGATTCCAACAATGAGGATGACAGAATCCTAAATGCCTTCACTGCCACTGTCAATCCCACTGAGTGGATTGTTGAAGATGTGGATGAAGAAGAGGAATTGGTGGAGTCCAAATTCAAGAAGATGGATGATCAAGATGATATCCATACAGTCTATGAGAAACTGTACAAGCTTTCTGAGAAGCATAAGAAACTTTATAGGCTGGCCACCAAGAAGCTCAGTGATGTGAAACTTAATCGTGAAGAGCTTTCCACAAAGTTTGATGAAGCCAATCAGACTATTGGAGCACTGCGTTTTGAGAACAACTTTTTGGCTGAGAAGACTAAGAAGCTTGAGGCAGAACTGTTCCAAGTCAGAGCCCAGTTGGAGAGGACTTCAAGTGCAAAGCTTGATGAGAAGCTAAATCTTCAGAAATTTGCTTCCGATCGAACTGGTTTAGGGTATGGTCTCTCTTTTTCTAATATTGCTTCTACCAGTATTACTGTTTTTGTTCCTCCTAATAATAATGTTGAAATTAAGAACAATGTTGTTAAAAATGAATTAGCTAGTGAGAACATAGACAATGGTAAATCTATCTTAGGAGCACCCCCTAAGCAGGATAAGAAAAAAGCTAAAAACCCTAGGGCTAAGAAGGTTATCTCTCAAAAGCCTAAACAAAAGAAGCAGCATCTCTGTCATCACTGTGGAGCAGCCGGTCATACTCGACCTAATTGCTATAAGTGGTTAGCCACTCAACAGAGTAATGGCATGATAGCATCGAAAAACCAGAATCAGTTCCCATCCTCTTCTGCTCCTCTTGGAGATCTTCTCAAAGCCCTCATGTTCCTTTCGAACTTGAACGGTTTCAAATTCTTCCCCCTCACCACCGGTTCAAGGGTTTACTCAAAGGAAAGGTTCTTCCAAGGTGTGGAAGGAAAAGGGCTCCAAGTGATTATGTCACTTTTTTTCTCTTCCTCTTCTTGTTTTTGTTTGCATTACTTGAGTGTTTTGCTTTACTGTATTGAGTCAGTCTAGTTTTAAGCTTTGCTTTATTTAACATGTTTTTGTTTGGTTTCGTTTCAATTTTGTTTATTTTGTTTTTCATATAAAATAAAATAAAAATTGAAAAATCAGAAGAAAAAAAAAATATAAAAACAGTGTGTGTTTTGTGTACTTTGGTACTTGTGTACCTTGGATGGCCATTGAAACAAAGTTTTCTAAACTTTGTATCTATTGTAGCTTAGATGAGCATTTCTATGCACAACTAAGCAAGTGAGATTTGTGGCTCGTGTTTGTGATGAGTAAGATTAAGTAATCTCTTGTACTTAACACTCGTATCACTCTTTTTGATGGGAAGGACTAAAAAATCCTAAGAGAAATGCATAAATAATCATCTCACCACTGTTGCCCGCCAATCATGAAATGACATTTGTATGCTTCGGCATAACAAAATTGGAATGTCAATTGCTTAACATAATTGGGTATTTATTTTCTAACTCTTATATGCCCACAAATGATTTGCTTTAAAAAAAAGAAAAATATGCAAAGAAGAAAATAAAAAGCAAAAAGAATCAAAATGCTTTATATATGATTGCAAGCGTGTATTCTAGGAGATGTGGGAGTTATAGGATGTACCTCGAAGGTGATAGTCCCCATCAAACAGTTATGATTGTGTGTGAGTTAAATTGATTTTCTCATATCTCAAATCGTCATAACATGTAGACGCTTATGCAATCTTGCGATGTTTTTCACACACAACACGCAATATTCTTTGCTACTCTTGATACATGTGCAGGTACAATATGATTTGGCCATCACAAGGTTTACATGTGTTAATGTATGCTCACTAAACTGTCTTAACTTGTTTTTGAAATATAAAAATGGTTAGACGTGTTTAGTGTGTGTGTTTGGATCATTGGTTGAGAGATGATTTTGAGAGTTCAAAATGCTGTTTGGATCATTGGTTGAGTTGCATGGTTGATTGCATTTATATCTGTGTTTTTCTTTTCTTGAAAAACTGTTTTTAAGCAATCTCGACAGCTCCTCGATACCTCTCGATACCTAGCTTATCTGTCGAGCTCTTCAGTTGCTTTTTATCGCAATCTCGACACCTCTCGATAGCTAGGTGAATCGATCGAGAAAGTTCATGTCCCCTCAATACCTCATCGATCCATCGAGCTTGTTTTGCTGTGGACACCTCTGGACACCTTTTCGATCGATGCATCTGTCGAAGTCTTTAAATCTCGACACCTCTATTGTCAAGATTTACTTAACTTCTATATATTTGTTCAACGCGATCCGGTCTTCATTTTCTCGATCTCTCTCGATCTGTCTGTGCCTTTTCACCTCCCAAACTTCTCTCTCACACTTCAAACTTCATCTCAAAGAGATTTTCGGCCTTAATCAAGTTCTTCTTCACTTGGTAAGTGTCCAAATCTCTCATTTTCATGCATTTCATGATTTTTTAACCTAAGTTTTTGGGTTTTTGAAATTTTTTTGGGGTTTTTCAATATTGATGAAGTTTTTGTGAAATTTTTGGGTTGGTTTTTGTGAAAATGCTTTAAAATCTTCATGCATTGCATCCCATGTGCATTATAACTATATGTTCATGCATTTAGATGTGTGTTATATATGTTAACTGCTTGCGTGCTGATAGGTTTGGATTGGGCTGAGCCCATGATGCAATTATCTTTGCACGTCACATGCTCATGCATTTTCATGCATACGTCCTTTACATTCAATATATTTTTATGTATTTGAACTGTTTTTGGGACTTTTCTGAGTGTTTCTTTCTTCCCCCTCACTCTCTAGTTTACGTTAGTGCGTTATGGCACCAAAGCGTAAATCTGCTCCGTCCAAGAACCCTCTGCGTTCTAGGGCATCGTCTTCTTCTTCTGATCCTACCCCCTCTTCTGTTCGGTTTCGTGATGAGAATGCCCGAAAGGACTTCTCGGAGAACTTTTCTCGACGAGGTGTTCATTCGAAACACCAAGTCATTTTGTCGGACTTCTCCATGACCTACCCACTGTCATTCACAGTCGGGGTTGGGAGTCACTGTGTGATGTCCCGGTCACCTGTCCTTCCGTGCTGATTTAGGAGTTCTACTCCAGCATGCATGGACTTGATTCTTCAATACCTCATTTCTTTACTCGTGTTTGAGGTATGCGCATTACTGTCACACAGGAGATTGTCTCTGATGTGCTCCATATCCCGAGGGTAGAGTATCCTGACTACCCCGGTTGTAAGCGTTTGAGGACTGTGTCCAAAGACGAGATGATCTCTGCTTTTTGTGAATGTCAGTTTACTCCATGTTCGACCTTTGCTAAAGGTCCTAGATTCATGAACATGGTTATGACTTTTGTTCTTCACCTTCTTTCTCATTATAACTCTATTACCGAGCCCCGTGCTCAATTTTTCCTTTCTTTGTTAGAGCATCTCACTATAGATTTTCTCTCACACTTCATTCTTTCTATCATAGATGTCTATAGGGATACGACGACCCGTGATAAGCTCATCTTTCCTTCCGCTATCACGAGGATCTTACGCCATTTTTCTGTTCCCTTTCCTACTTCTGACCACTTTCACGTGATGTGTGCAATTGACGCCACTATCGTTAAACGGAGCGAGGTGCAGTTTTGTTCAAGGCGGTCTAGTACGGTAACTCCCCCCACTCCTTCTACTCCATCCACATCTAGTCCCTCCTCTTCTACGGGACGTGTGACACTCGAGGACATCATGACGCAACTTCAGCGCATGGATGCTCGCCTTGACACTCTCAGTGATGAGTTGTGTCAGGTGAACACTTGTGTTGGCCGCATTGCTTGACGCCAGGCTGAGATAGGCGGTTACACCATGCCTTCCACTCCTGTGGCCTCTGCAGATGAAAGTGATGGCTTCGGTGATGATGATGATGCTACTGCTTCAGATGATGAAGATGATGGAGATGCTAGCTCACCCAGCGATGACGAGATGTCTACTTGACACTCTTATCCTTTGTCACTCGTGACAAAAAGGGGAAGTAGTTTTGGTTATGAGAGTAGTCATAGTTAGGGGGAGAGTTAGTATAGGAGATTTTTGTTAGGGGGAGAGTAGACACTGAGGGATGTAGTGAGGACTTGATGTATTTCTTTTATTTTTTTTCTATTTGAGATACATTATTCTTGTATATTGGTCTTGTGACCATTATTGACATACATTGTACGTATATTCCTTTTATATTGATGTATGTCTTGTATGCAATCTATTATTTTCTGTTTCACACAAAGATACCTTGATGAGTTTTGTTTAAAGTGTTTCAGAAATACAGGTTGTCAAAGTCTTTCTTACCATAGACTCTCTTCTTGCAAAGTTTTTCAAGAGTTTGTGTTAGGATAGATTTTATTATATTCAACAAGTGAATATGAGTTGAGTGATTTTCCAACAGTATTTTGGTAGATTTAGGATGTGTTTAATACTTCAAGAAACCTTGTTTCAAGTTCAAATGTTAAAACCATGCAAGTCTGTCCAAGATTCAAGTGAAAAAAGTGTTGTTCATTAAAGCTCGACAACTAGTATCTATCGAGACCTGTAAAGCTGTTCCAGCCCGTGGCTTGACAGCAGCTCGACAGATAGGGTATCTGTCGAGGTTTATGAAAAACAGAATTTCAATTCTGTTTTGACTCCAATCTGTGATTGTATGTTTGGACTTTCTTTTCTCACAACCCTAAACATATAAAAGGATTATTTTAAGGGCCGTCAAAGATGACACAAGTTGCACAAGTGTTGAGCAAAGTTTATTCAAGCAAATTTAGTAATTGGTGAGATTGTCACTACAGAACAAGTCCAATTGGGTATTGGGGTAAGGGTTCAACTGTAGGTTGGTATAAGGTATTAGGATTCCTTTACTTGTAACCGCTTATTGTGATAATAGTGGATTCTCGGGAGTGGTGATCTTAAAATCACCCGGTGGAGTTTTTGCCGTGTAGGTTTTTCCCATTCGTAAACAAATCACCGTGTCAATTTATTTTCTGCTGCATACTTTAGTAATTGGTGATTTGTTTATGCTACCACGCGTTTGCATGTTAATTTGATTAATTAATAAACTTGACTAATTAATCAATTAATTTATCACAAGGGGTCAATTCGTTTTTGGCCTATCATAATGTGAACAAACATTTACTTAATAATATTTTCTTTGTGATTTGGGGTTTGTATAGAGAGTTGTAGCAATAGAGGAAAAAACAAATCTCTTTTTGTGACAACAGAAAGTGGAGAAAAGTTTCATAGTAGCATAAAGTGGAGAAAGGTTCCACAGTAGAACAAAAGGTCAAAAGCACAAGATTTTATTGCGCGAATGCTATTCGGACTATAGATTTAAAGTTTGTGCATAGACTGACAACGGCAAGATGGGACTTCAAAGCCTGTTCTGCGGTAATAGTAGACCGAACTCCTTTCTTAGTAAAGGCCCATACAAGAAGCTATCCACTAGTATTAGGACACGTGTCTAGGGTGTGAAAAAGAGGGAAAAAGGCCCCAACAATATCTTTTATACCATGTTTTATATAGATTATTTTATTCTTATAATTTACATTTAAATAATATAAATTGAATATAGTATTTCTTCATTTTACTTTGCAAGATATATATATATTGTTATTTAATTAATTAATAATGTAATATATTTGATATAGATCATGTCGAACCTTACAAAACTTGAATTTGTGGCCCTTGACATCTTGAGCAAGAATTATTTATCATGGATCGTTGATGTCGAGATCCATCCAAAGGAAATGAACCACGCATTGATAAATCTTAAAGCAAAATCTACTACTCTAGTCCAGTCCTGACATGACAAGTGTCATTAAACTAGGAAGGGTGAGTTTTATATGGTACAAAATGTTGTTTGCTCAATGAGGCCCTATTTGGCGATCGAATACCGTTGTTCCATGAGTGGTGGTCCCTTGGGACATATCTATCAATTCCACAAGCCCTTCAAACTACGATCTTGTATCATTCCCAAAATGTACTATGCCGAACCCTAATCCTAATGGGTCCAAGTTTCAACTCTTGTCCATAGACAAGCCAACAAGCTTAGTCTCTGTTGAGTTGTGTTTCGTAAGAGTCAACCTTGTCGATGCCAAATGTCATTGAATTGAGGTTTCTGTATGAGTTGGGATATTTTTCCAGAACACCTATGCATGATGATTAATAACATGTTGTTCATTTCATTTCTGACGAGTATCAAGTGGAGGTCGTCTAGCTTAAAGATGACCATAGCTGCATCTAAATCAGAAACGAGTGTAGGGGCAAGACCCCGTCCGTATAGACGAGACAGGACCGCATTCATTGAAGGCATAAATAAAGGCCATCAAGACAGCTGATAAGGAATAAGTGCGCCGGATCAGTTACAAAGGCAATGATGGCCCAACGGTCATCCGTTACACTCTAAATAGAATCTTCATTGTCAATTAATGCTGCGTTTCTTTCAGGAGAAAAATTCTTAGAGGAGCATTAACAAACATAACTACACCGACCCGAAGCAAACTATAAAAAGTAAATAGAACTCATGTAAAAGAGATGTGAAAAACAAAATATATACCTGCGAGAGAATTCATTGAGAGCTATTTAGCTGCCTTTAGCATCGGAGTATTCTTAACTGGCGCCACGCCGGTGAAACTTCATTTGCCTTTCTTTTCTTGACAACAGGTACCGGAGCTCGTCCATCGACATTGACGAGGACCATACTGACGAGGTCAATTTTTGGCTTCATCAGTTTGGCGCCGTCTGTGGGGACACGAGTTGATTCCTTCTCAAACCATTGTGCTCCTACCGATAAAGCTCCTGTCGCTTGATGGACTCCACACCAGCACCACCCCCAGATCCTATGGTGATGGCTCAGCAGATCCAAACTCTAACAGCCAATGTACAAGAGCTAATGAAGCAGAATGAAGAGTTAAAGCACCGAGCACGTCCAAAGGGCAGTAATGCTTCGCACCACCGACGTAGACATAGCGACATGACGAGGAAGCTAGCAGCCCTGAAAATAGCATGGGAAAGGACACAACAGAGTACACTGGGCAGTCTGCACATGACAACGATCACATAATGAAGAGCTTACGAAGGGAGCTGGATGAGGTAAAGAATTCCATGAAGGGGAAGACAGTAATGAACCTTGATGGCATGCTTAAACGAAGATTCACCTTTCACAACAAGCGTGTTGGAGTGCCCCCTGACTCTGAAGTTTTGTCTGCCACAGCTGGAGTTCTATAGTGGCACGAAGGACCCTCTCGACCACATAGGGGCCTTCAAGACTATCTTGAACCTCCAACAGACCCCGGATGAAGTCATATGCAAATATTTCCCTACCACCTTCAGAGGGGCTGCTAAGGTATGGTTCAGCAAGTTGCCAGCGTCTTCAATAGCGAATTTTGAACAACTCAGTGACTCATTTGTTCACCATTTCATTGGGAGGCAGCATCATAAAAGGCCAACTTCTTATTTGCTAACAATAAGGCAGCAGGAAGGGGAAAGCCTAAGGGATTATATGAAGCGTTTCAACAAGGTTGTGCTGGAAATTGACGAAGCCGACGACCAAGTGATAATGACGACCTTCCAGGCTAGACTCAACAACCCTAATCTCATCTTTTCATTGCGAAAGACGCCGCCAACCTCTATGACGGATCTCCTATTCAAAGCTCAGAAGTACATGAACGGAGAGGATTTCTTACTACAAAAGGGCTAACAGGAAAACAAAAGAAGGAAGAACCTGGTGATTCCCAAGGTAAGAAAAAAGATTGTAAGGACTCATATTCGGAGGCTAAGGACAGCAAGAGCAGTTCTGACACCCTGAAGAAGAAGATGAACTTCACCCCATTAGTGATGCCTGTAGACAAAATCCTGATGCATATTAAGGATGAACTAGGCCTGAAATGGCCCAAGCCATTAAGTACGTCCTCCAGGAAGCGTGACCCGAAGAAGTACTGTCGTTTTCACAAGGATCATGGCCACTACACTGAAAAATTCCGTGACCTAAAAGAGCAAATTGAAAAATTGATTCAACGAGGGAAACTCCAAAAGTTCATCAAGAGGGACCATTAATTCCGATCACGGACTGACGACAAGCCTCATGACGATACCAAGGATGATAATAGGAGGACCAGTATCGGGAGGGTCATACGAGTCTTTGAAGAAGATTTACCAGAGGCAGATTAACAGCGTGCACATCAAGCATCCATCCATAAAGTACCGACGATCAGAGAGTGACGACATAACATTCTCTGAGCGAGATGCAAGTGGAATCAAGCAACCCTATGACGACCCGCTAGTCATCATGCTAGAAATTGAAGGTTTCAACACAAGAAGAGTGCTAGTTGACAACGGGAGCTCTGCGGATATAATGTATATGATGGCCTACCAACAGTTGAGGTTGGAACCAAAGCGGCTTCGACCTTTCAAATCCTCGTTGGTCAGCTTCAGCGAGGATTGAATCTATCCAAAGGCCATCATCTCATTGAGAGTCACAGCAGGAACACATCTAGCCCAAATAACAAAACAAGTTGATTTCTTGATCGTCGATTGTCCATCGTCCTATAATGTCATCTTGGAACGACCTACACTGAATCGGCTTAAGGCTGCAACTTCAACCTATTGCCTCAAAGTGAAGCTTCCAACCCCGCATGGGATAGGAGAAATACGTGGGGATCAGCTCCTGGCTCGAGAGTGTTACCAGGCGGTGTTAGCCTCCAGAGAAAACCATACCTGGGTGGTAGAAGAAGAGCCAAAGAAGCCTGTCCAAGAGTTGGAAGATGTGAACCTAGTAGAAGGAGACACTACCAAGGTCACGAAGATTGGAGCAGGACTTGACTTAACCCTGAAGGACAAGATCGTGGAGTTCCTAAAGCAGAATATGGATATCTTCGCCTGGACCCATAAGGATATACCAGGTATAGACAACAAAGTTATAGAACACCGGTTGAATGTCAACCCCACTAGAAAGCCCGTCCAACAGAAGCGACGAGTTTTTGCTCCTGAAAGGAATAAAGCTGTTGTGGAAGAGGTAGAGAAACTTTTAACTGTCGGGTTCATCACGGAAGTCTACTACCCTAAATGGCTCGCCAACATTGTCGTGGTGAAGAAGTCCAACGGGAAATGGCGTATGTGCGTTGATTTCACAGATCTCAATCGTGCTTGCCCAAAAGACAGCTTTCCACTTCCTAGGATCGACCAACTAGTAGATTCAACAGCTAGTCACGAGCTACTAACCTCTATGGATGGATTTTCAGGTTACAACCAAATTCGCATGAGCAAAGAGGACCAGGAGAAAACAACCCTTGTCACTAGCCAGGGGCTGTACTGTTATAGGGTCATGCCTTTTGGTCTGAAGAATCACTAGCCAGGGGCTGTACTATTACAGGGTCATATGTCTGAAGAATGCAAGGGTGACCTATTAGAGGCTGGTGAATCAAATGTTCAGCAAGCAGATTGGACGGAATATGGAAGTGTATGTGGACGACATGCTCGTGAAAAGCAGAAAAGCAAAATTACATCTGGACGACCTCAGAGAAACTTTTGACACGTTGAGGAAGTATCAGATGAGATTGAACCCGGCAAAGTGCGTGTTTGGAGTCTTGTCAGGCAAGTTCCTGGGGTTCATGGTTTCGCAACGGGGTATAGAGGCCAACCCAGGGAAAGTCAAAGCCATATTAGACATGACCTCCCCAAGAAGTGTGAAGGAAGTACAGAGGCTGACGAGACGAGTAGCAGCTTTGAACAGGTTCGTCTTTAGAGTCACGGATAAATGCATCATACTTTTTAAAACGTTGAAACAGGCCTTCTAGTGGACGGAGGAGAAGAAGCTTTCCAGGCCCTCAAGAATTACTTATCCAAGCCACCGCTTTTGAGTCCATCCGTTGAAGGAGAAGATCTATTCCTATATTTGGTTGTCTCCCAAACGGCCGTGAGTTCGGCATTGATCCGTGAAGAACTGAGGATCTAGAAGCCGGTCTATTACACAAGTCAGACTTTCCAGGGCATAAAAGCAAAATGCCCAAAAATAGAAAAGCTAGCCTTTACACTGATTGTCGCGTCAAGGAAACCTCGTCCCTATTTCCAGGCACACACGATACTAGTCATGATAGACCAACCTCCACAAAAGGCCATGGGTAGGCCGGATGCAGCAGGAAGAATGGTCCAATGGGTTGTAGAATTGAGTTAATTTGACGTCGATTATAGGCCTAGGATGGCGATCAAGGCCCAAGCATTGGCTGACTTTGTCCCCGAGTTCACTATTGCTGATCAAGATCCAGAGTCAGATTACTGGGCGGTGTATACAAATAGGCCGGCAGCAGCAGGCATCGGAGGAGTAGGAGTGATCCTCTTATCCCCTGAGAAAGACATCCTCAAATACGGAGTCCAGCTTCAGTTCCCAGCAACGAATAACGAAGCAGAGTACGAAGCTGTCTTGACGGGCTTGAGAATTGCAAAAGCCTTGGGTGTAAGAAACTTGAAGCTGAATTCTGATTCAAAACTTGTGGTGGGGCAGATAACCAACTAGTACGAGGCCAAAGAAGACAGAATGAAAAGGTACTTAACGCTGACTAATCAGTTAGTTTCTAACTTTGATGATGTCAAGATCACTTAGGTACCAAGGGAGGAAAACTCGGAAGCGAATGAAGTTGCTAGGCTAGCATCGTCAGCTACCAACGAAGGACGACCTAGATTGTACATGGAAGTGCAGCACCTCCCAAGCATTAAGGGGTTTGACATTACATCCAATCTGGAGGGAGCTGGATGGACCCAATAATCACGTACATCAAGGATGGCAACCTCCCTGCAGATCCCTTAGAAGCCAGAAAAGTCAAAGTAAGGTCGTCCAGGTTCACAATCTTGAATGACGAGCTCTACAAGAGGGGATTTTCACAGCCCTACTTAAAGTGCCTCGACCCAGAAGATACTGCGTATGTACTAAAAGAGATCCACGAAGGTGTCTGCGAAAATCACTCTGGACCACGGTCACTCGTTGGGCAAGTTGTCCATGCCCATGCAAAAAGATACAGCTCAGGTCGTTCAGAGATGCGACAAGTGCCAACGGTTTGGAAACGTGCAGCATGTCCCAGCAGAGCACTTGACCAACATCACATCACCATGGCCATTCTCCACATGGGGAATTGATATACTAGGCCCCCTACCTCCTGGTAAGAAGCAGGTAAAATTTTTAGTCGTCGCTATTGACTATTTCACGAAGTAGGTGGAAGCAGAGCCTTTAGCAGTTATAACGGAGGCCAAAATACAACACTTTGTATGGAAAAACCTAGTTTGTCGGTTCGGGATTCCACGGGTTATCATCTCTAACAATGGACGACAGTTTGACAGCCACAAGTTTAGGGATTTTTGCAAGGAACTGGGGATAAGGAATCACTATTCCTCCCCTGGACACCCACAAGCAAACGGCCAGACTGAAGTTATAAATCGGACTTTGCTTAAGCTAATCAAAACCCGACTTAAGGGGGCAAAAGGAGCATGGCCTAACGAGCTTCCATGAGTGTTATGGGCCTACAGAACGACAATGAGGACACCAACAGGCAAGACACCCTTCAAGCTGGCATTTGGAATTGAAGTAGTAATTTCTGTGGAAGTTGGAGTGTCAAGTCTCAAAAGAACATGTTATGACGAACGCAGCAATGACGAGGGCCTCAAGTTAGCTCTGGATTACTTACCTGAGGTCAGAGATGATGCAGCTCAAAGAATGGCTTTATATCAAGGGAGGATGACGAGATACCATAATCAGAGGGTAAAACTGAAACGTTTCAATCCTGGAGATATGGTTCTACGGAAGGTTTCACAAGCCACCAAAGATCCAAACGAAGGGAAGCTAGGCCCCAACTGGGAAGGTCCATACAAGGTCATCCGTTATTCAAGAAGAGGGAGCTACTACCTGGAGGATGCAAATGGGAAACCTTTACCTCGTCCTTGGAATGCAGAGCACCTTAAAAAGTACTATCAGTGAGGGAACAGACCTTCAACATTAATAAGTTCCAGAATTTGGAACACCTCATTTATTCATCAACAGATAAGTGGGATTTCATTGTTTTTATGTATTTGTTTTATTTTCAGTACTTTTTGTTTTTTCGTGAAGTATTATCCTTGTAATCCCCTTTTTATAAACAAGGATGAATAAAACAGAGAAAACGTTTGTAGAGCTATTTCTTTTCAAATGATTAGATGTCAAACACTCCATGGTGAAAATCTCTTTTATCGAAAAGACAAGTTCAAAGCACGACAACTATGATAAAAATTTCGTCAGCATCAAAGATGAGTTTAAATCATAACTAAGTGATAAAAACTTTAAGTTTAAATCACGAGGATAAAAGCTCGGCCAATATGAATGACGAAGTTAAAAATCCAAATCAAGTGATAAAAACTTTAAGTTTAAATCACAAGGATAAAAGCTCCGTCAATATGAATGACGAAGTTAAAAATCCAAATTAAGTGATAAAAACTTTAAGTTCAAATCACGAAGATAACAGACTCAGCCAATATATATATGACGAGTTCAACTTATGAATTAAGTGATAAAAAGCACAATCTAAGTGATAAAAAACTACAAGTTTAATTCGCAGAGCCTGGAATGTTGTAAACAGTCAAGCTTATGTTATAGCATGAGCAAAACAATAGGTTTGTAGCAAAAAGTTTGTCCAAAACCAAAGCCTCAAAACCAAGAGGCAATAAGGCAAAAAAAAAAAAAAACTAAGGCCTCGAAACACAGAGGCAACCATTGTTCGTCAAAGATAAAACCCCAAAACAAAGGGGCAACCATTGTTTTCCAAAAAAAAAAAAAGGGAGAATGAATATACTACGAAAGAGGGACAGTAGGCTCGTCGGTATCCTTTCCTTCAGCAACTTCCTTCCCAGTCAAATCTTTCTCCATCGCTGCACCAGTTTCAGTTTCTTCTTGCTCCTTGGCTTCATCTACAAGCACCTCGGTGTCAATCTTCTCAAAGTCTAAATTGGAGAAGTCCACGGCCAAGCTGTGATGCTTCATTGTCCACCGACACAGAAGCTCGAACCCTTTGAAGTACTGGATAAACTGAAGATCTGAGAACTCATCTAACTGCTTGAATTTCTAGATGATTTTCTCTCTCTCTGCATCAGTTTTTAGGAGGGCAGCTTGAATCTCTTCATCCTTCTAGACGACAAGCGCTTTCTCTACACGCAAGGCCTCAGTAAGCTCCTTTATTTTCTCATTCGATTCGTTCCTCTCATTCATAGCAACAATTAGATCTTTCCTCAACTTGGAGCATTCTACCTCGACGGACTCCACCTTTGAGTTGGCCACCACAACCTTCTCTTCCGTGTTCAAATAGTCAGTCGTGATGCGCAATGACTCCCCAAGGACCTGATAGAAACAAGCAAATGAAAGGAGAGACCATGCACATAGAAAAATACCAAAGCAATGCTGAAAGAAAAAACCACATACTTGTAATAATTTATGGATATGACGGCTGACCAGCTCGTGGGAAGGGATGGATGACAAACCCTTGAGTTCATTGTCAGTAATTACGTTGTGAGCACGGCCCATAGCAGTAGCAGGATCATCCCAAACGCTCCTTCCAACCTTGCCTTTCCCTTTAGCACGGGTAGTTAGAGGGGAGAAGCCAGTCACTTCTAAGGATGGAGTAGAAGAAGTAAGGGCAATATGAACGGGAGGAAGAGTAGCAACCTCACTTTTCTCGTTGCCCAACTTCTTCTTCTTGGAATCAGCAGTCATATTGGATAAGGGTTCATTCTTCAAATTCTTGATGCGGGCATACTTCTCTTTACTATATCTAGTGGCCATTTCTGCTAGGTAAAACAAAAAAACAAAAAAAAAACAAGTAGGCAGTCAGGCAGAGTACAGACGAAGCTAATAAAGATGAAGGAGTTTTAGAAACTTATGGACAGACGATCTTACTCTTTTCCTCTCGACGAATCTTTTCTAATACGTACTTCGAAGGCTCAGGACCTAAACAGCAGTCAAACAGATGACGAGGATCGACAAGGTCGTCAAAATCCTCAATTTCATGGGCGTAGGCAAGAGCAGCACGAACCCGATGGCGATGTTTATCTTCTAAGTCAGGACGATCAAGAGCTGCGAAGAATCAAAAGGAAAACATCATTAGACGGACAATTACGATATGAAAGAAAAGCGAGAAAAGACAATGAAAATATGCACCAAGTGCTGGGACTTCCCATTTTCATAGTAATCTTGGGACTTCCCCCCAGAAATCGTCAGACAGGGTTTCCCAACCCATTCTAGAGATAAAAAAGTATCGTGATTTCCAATCACGAAAGGATGAAGGAAAACCTCTAACAATCCTAGATTTCCTATCCCAAGGTAAAAGTTCAAAATACCCATAGTGGGTAGAGGCTTACAAACGGTACAAAAACAGGAATTCATTCAAAGTTATCATTTCCCCATCACAAGCAGACATCCAGATAGACATACAACTTATGATTGTCCTCCAAGCATTAGGGACGAGTTGACCTAGGGCGATTTGAAATTCGTTCAAAAGTTGCATGATGAACGGATGGACGGGGAAACGAAGGCCACACAGAAAGTTAGCCTCGTAAAAGCACACCTCTCCGTGGGCAAAGTTACAAGCTTTCTCACCCAGGCGAGGTAGTCTAATAGAGGTACCCCTAGGAAATTGAAACCTTTTCCTAAATTCGTTTAAATGTTTCTCTTTCAAGGAACAAGACTCAGAGAAAGCATGCAAGGAGGGAGAAGATGAAGACGAAGGCAACTTTGAAGCAACAATATCAACTACCTTACTCAAAGACTCCGCATTGGAAGACAATCCAGTCTCCAACTCACTGGACCTAACATCATCTACCCTATACTCAATGCTGGCCATCTCCGAATGGTGCTTTATAAGAGATTGACAGATTAGAGGGTAGAGAGAAAGCAAAACAGGCCTAAGTGCAGAAAAACGAGACACAAATAAACCCACTTGGGGACACCGACCAGAAGAATATTCTAAGAAAACCCCCAACCTAGCAAAGAAAAATGAAACCGAGGGGCACTCTTGACTGAGGAATTCAAAACCAACCATCAAAGTATAGGGAAAAGAGGCCTTACCAGGAAATTTCGAAGTATGAGGATTTCTTAGCACTCCGAAGTTCAGACCAAATAGGGCGGAGGAAGAGGAACGGTTTTCTCTAAAAGCAAAAATTGGAATTAAGGCGCACCAATATCAAGGAAGTTTCACACACGCCATGAATAAAATACCAACATGTGTTCATTTCCTGAAGAGTAGACGTTTCGCATTTAAGACGAAGAGCCAGATTTCGAGAACCAAGAAGATATGAATTATCACGTGTGACCACATTCCTAAGATCGTCCAAGTTCCTGACGACCAAGGAATAGGGGGGCAACTGACGAGTATCAAGTGGAGGTTGTCTAGCTTAAAGACGACCACAGCTGCATCTAAATCAGGAACGAGTGTAAGGGCAAGACCCCGTTCGTATAGATGAGACAGGATCGCATTCATTGAAGGCATAAATAAAGGCCATCAGGACAGCTAACAAAGAATAAGTGCGCCGAATCAATTACAAAAGCAATGATGGCCCAACGGTCATCCATTACACTCTAAATAGAATCTTCATTGTCAATTAATGTTGCGTTTCTTTCAGGAGAAAAACGCTTAGAGGAGCATTAACAAACATAACTACACCGACCCGAAGCAAACTATAAAAAGGAAATAGAACTCAGGTAAAAGAGATATGAAAAACAAAATATATACCTACGAGAGAATTCTTTGAGAGCTATTTAGCTGCCTTTAGCATCGGAGTATTCTCAACTGGTGCCACGCCGGTGAAACTTCCTTTGCCTTTCTTTTCTTGACAATAGGTACCGGAGCTCGTCCATTGACGTTGACGAGGTCAATTTTCGCCTTCATCAATTTCATTAGTAATTTCTTGAACGTTTTGATGAATTTAGGATTCTTCCTAAAGTGATGTACGCTATTAATGCATGCCACTTTGAATCCAACATATGCCACAATGTGGCGCCATACGCTAGTCTAGTGCGTCGATATTCCCACATTTCCTCTCACATGTTCATATATTCTTGTAGTTCCTGGAAATATGTCCGAGCCTAATGGCATATGCCACCTTGGGTAGAACCCTATATGCTGATTATTTCCATCTTGATTTTTAATAAATATTGTACAATTTCTCTACTTTAATTAAGAATTGTTGAAACTAGCCTATTGAAAAATCAATCAGCCAAAATAACCATCAGCAATCACGATATTATAAGTTAGTCATGTTATAATCTGCCTTTGTTTGCTTTATTTTATTTAAATTAATCAAATGCAAAACACCAAAAAAATTTAAGATTCTTATTTAATAAGCATTAATTTTCTTTCATTTAAGATTAGGTTTCTTCATTAATTCTAGGGCTAGTTAAGGAAGAAAACAAGGCATTAAATGACAAGAAATTTCCTAAAAAATTAAAAGTCACAAAGATTTGAATTTGAAATCCAAATTAATTTGTTTAACATTTTTTTTTTAGAGTTTCAACCTATAGCGTCCGCTTCTGTTGATAGTTTTTTATCATCAAACCAAGACACCAATCGATTTTTGGTGTAGGCAAGGATTGAACTCTAAATCTTTTATTCAACTATCAGAGACTTTACCAGTTAAGATAACTGGAACCTACTTGTTTAACATGGTGTTAGGACATATGTGATTCATGTTAGGAACATATGTCAACATTTTATGTAATTGGCTAATCCTTTGACAAAACGCACTTTACTTGTAATTGGGTAGATTTAAGATATGTTTAATGCTTCAAGAAACAAGGTTTCAAGTTCAAGTGTTAAAGCCATGCAAGTCTATCCAAGAATCAAGTGAGAAAGTGCTGGATTTAAAAATCAACAGCTAGCATCTATCGAGGTTTAAAAGCTGCTGAACCCCGTGCCTCGACAGCTAGCTCGATAGATAACTATCTATCGAGGTTTATGAAATTTAGTTTTTCAGAGCTGATTTCAATCCAATCCATGGGTATATGTTTGGGCTTTCTTTTCTCACAACCCTAAACATATATAAGGATTATTTTGAGGGCCGTAAAAGGTTACAGAAGTTGCACAAGAGCACAATTCCACAAGTGTGAAGAAAAGTGTAACCGGAAACCCAGTTTGCCCTAGTTCATCTTTCTCTTGAAGAAGCTGCTGTGTTTGTACACCGTAGGGTTTTGTGACCAAGCAACTTCATGATCTTCATCGTGTGATGAACTAAAAAACTTTGCAGCCAACATCTTTCTCAAGTTGGTGATTAAGTCACGTACTGGGATCCGCGCAATTGGTTAGTCACATACTGGGAGCCGTGCATTGAAATGAGAGATTGTCACTACAGAACAAGTCCAATTGGGTATTGGGGTAAGGGTTCAACTGTAGGTCAATAAGGTACTGGGATTCCTTTACTTGTAACCGCTTGTTTTGATAATAGTGGATTCTCGGGAGTAGTGACTTTAAAATCACCCGATGGGGTTTTTGCCGTGTAGGTTTTCCCCATTCGTAAACAAATCACCGTGTCAATTTAATTTCCGCTGCATACTTAGTTTAATTAGTGATTTGTTTGTGCTGCCACGTACATTGCATGTTAATTTGATTAATTAATAAACTTGGCTAATTAATCAATTAATTTATCACAATGGGTCAGTACGTTTTTTGCCTATCACATGGAAAGTCTTTAATAAGATAAAATATTTCCAAAAATATTAAGTCAAGACTTTTTTTTTTTTTTTTTTTTTTTTTGAGAAGGAAGTCAATCAAGACTTAATGAGGAGAATAAAGACAAAATATTCTTCTTCTTCTTTTTTCTTTTGAGTACACATCATTCATCGATTGTAATAAGCTTAAATCTTTGGTTTAGGTGTTACAAGTACCCAGGTTTGAGTAATTCTTGTGCCACACCAAAAGGCACAACATTGGCCACAACTCGCCCATGTGGCGAGTTGTGGTTGGTAGAGGGGTGTCCCCACATGGACCTATCATCACCCCTCCACCAACCACAACTCGCCACATGGGTGAGTTGTGGCCAATGTTGTGCCTTTTGGTGTGGCACAAGAATTTTTCTCCAAGTTTTAGATCCTTCAAGTGTAGACTCTCGTCAACTATGATGCAAGACAAATTATATTTTTAAACTAGAAGGTCATTACACAATTTAAATAGCTTATATTTCATTAACTTGTTTTCATAAGAACATATACGTAGTTATGTTTTGTACAATTAAACTGGGATCACCTCCCCATCTATTGATCGGCAAACGAAGGGGGCCGATCAGCACTGGGACCCTCCATATTCAAAAGTTCCAATTTTTCCCTTCCTTCAGCTCCATTCAAATTTCAAATGAATTTGACCTACTCCAAGCATGTGTATCTGCAATGGCTCTACCCTCATCATGAGGCCTAATGTAACTCAAATAGTGATTATTTTCAAAAATAATTAAATGCAATGCAACTATGAGCTTAAATTTAATATTTTGTAGGAACATAATCTACTACACCTAAAATAATGGAAAATAATATAGGTAAATTTTACGAAAAATTTAATGCCTAATGTGTAGTGGAGTTTCATTTCAATAGTAAAAGCCAAAATAATAAAAGCAAGTATAGAAAGTGGTACCGAATTTATATCTGTCCAACATTCCAAGCACGGCCTCGATGTTTTTACTGTGCTTTTCTTATGAAATTAATTACGAATTTTGACCCAAGAAAAAAAAAATGTAAAATGCGATAGCAAACTTCAAATGGACATGCAGGGGAAATTTTTTCCTTGGGGGTGGGGAGTCTTGCAAACATAGACTGGGTCTTAAAATTTACCTACTACAATCAAATGTGAGGCCTAAGTATGGTTTCGCACCTATCTGTTGTTGTGGATAATACACAAAATAATAAAGGAAAAACAAAGATAACACAAAAGACAAATAGAAATAGATAACGGGTCCAGCTCCTCTCCAGTTTAGTGGGATTTTATTAAAAAATAACTATAAAACTCAAACTATATTATTAGTTAGGCAACGTTTCAAACATATTTGGTTTCTAACAATTCGAGTTCTCTGCACTCGATTTTGCCTATTGAATTTGTACTTAGAAATCGAGCGTCTGAAACTCGATTTCCATACTCACTTGGAAATCGAGTGTCTCACACTCGATTTCCTCATAGCAAAATTGAGTCCTCTGGACTCGATTTATTAGAAACCAAATTTGTTTGAAACGTTGCCTAACTAATAATATAGTTTAAGTTTTATAGTTATTTTTTAATAAAACCCAGTTTAGTGTCTCGTGTTTTCTCCTGTTTTTAAACAGATGAACAATACGTGGCGTCTATAAAATCTAATGGTAAAAACAAGGCCACATCAAATTATCATTTATTTCTCTTTTACCCCACTCTTCAGCAGTAACCCACTACACCGAATCTGAGAAACTATCACAAACAGAGCTGCAAGAGAGGGGGAAAGAATGGGCTGAGAAATTGCGGAAGAACAACAAAGGCTTCTTGTGTATTTGTATGTGTGAACTAACTGCTAAATGCTAATTGCTAGTTGTGGTTGTGTGTGTTTAATTGGTTCGGATCTGCACTTGTTGGTTTGTTCATCTTTTTTGTTGGGATTTGGTTGATTTTAGACTTGGTAGTTTGATACTGAGCTCTCTCTTGCCATTTCTACAGTGGATTTTTGTCATGGGTCTGGTTTGAATTGAAATGAAATGGATTTTCTCCCTTTTGTTTCTTTATTTTTAGAATCAATATAATTTTTTCTTTGTTTGTGCTTATGGGTTCTCATCCTCTCTTGAGGCTCTATTTATGCTTATGGATTCTCAGATTCGGTGATATTTCCGGCATGATTTCTGACGAGTCCTTATCATCCACTGCCAAGTGCAGTGGGGTGTGAACAGTAGATTTATTGCTGAAGAGTGTTGGTAAAATAGAAATAATGATGCTGTGATGTGGCCTTATATCTTACCATTAGATTTTGTAGATGCCACGTGTCATTTATCTGTTTAAAAACAGGAGAAAACATGAGACACTAAGGGTCCATTTGGATACAACTTATTTTTGCTGAAACTGAAAACTAAAAACTGAAAACTGAAAACACTGTAGCAAAATAATTTTTTAATGGGTAAAAAGTTATTGTTTACTCTGTTTTTTACTGTTCATAAGCTTAAAATTACTGTTCATGGACAGTGAACAGTGCCAGACGCGCGTCCAGGAAAAAAAAAAAACTGAAAACGTGCTACAGTGTAAAACGTAGCCGTGGACGTGGATCCAAACCGCACCTAAAACGGGAGAGGAGTCATCCCCATAGATAACTTAGAGGCACAAAATTGTTATCCTTAGATAATATTTGCCTCCACACTTTTGTTACTAAAGGGTTATTGCAAACTTGTCCCCAGGATACAACCAAGTTGTTGGGTTTTACAGATAGCAATTATGGAGAATAACCATAGAATTTCTTGTGTTTCTCTCTGACTTACTATTTTGTTGAGTTCTACAAATAGTAATTATGAACATAAGCCTCTATTTATACCCATAGGGGGTTATATTTCATCAAAATGCACGTATGGAGAGTCAAAATGTTTCATAAAACCATTCACAAGGTTTGAAACCTCTTCAAATATTTAGAATAGTTACCAGAAGATTATGCAGAAAACTTAGTTTTATGAGTTTCGATCGGTCGAGAGTTCCTTTCAATCAATTGAATGCTCTTTTTGATCGATCGAACAGGAATCGAATAGCGATCGAATCATCCAGTGACTCCAGGATTATTTTCTTCATTATTTCGATCGATCGAGCAAAAGCTTCGACCGATCGAAAATCCTTTAATTCGAATTTCACTTAGAAAATTCCAGAGCTTGAATTTTCACTTTATGAAACAATACTCTCCAAACTCAAACATCATTATTACAACCTATCCATATATATACTTATATAGACAACACTATCATCATCTGACATTTGTAGTACAACTATCATAATTTGACATCTATGATATAGTTGTCACAATTTATTTTATTTAACTTTCTTTTTACATGGAAAACTCTTATTTGTTTTTGAAATCTATATAACAATCGTCATCAATTGAATTTTGAAAGAAAGAGTTTTCAAAGGGAAAAAAAATGTCTTTGTTTGGAGTTTTGTTGGGTTAGAAGATTTGTAAACTCAGAAGCTCATTTAACTGCTAAACTTGCTATTTTTCCTAAGGTGAAACTACATTATTGATCCCTAAAGTTTACACCATGAGCACAATTAGTCTTTCAAGATTCAAGTGAGCACTATTTGTCCTTTATGTTTATCAAATGAGCACGGTTAGTCCTTCTGTTAACTGTTGTTAATATTATTGCTTATGTGGCTAACGAAACAATGACGGAATATCTTATTGACTGATATGACATTTTTTATTATTAAAATATTAAAAAATGAATTTACACGTCAAGAACAAACCCACCTAATTCCAAAATCAAATCTTAATGCTATCCCGATTTTATTAAAATATTCTGTTCAAGTGAGATTTTTGCAATTTCAAGCCACATGGTATTAAGGCTGGCCTTTCTGTTGTTCGTGATGGACCACTTTCCTCCGGCAGCACACTCGGGATCAACCCATTTGGGTTCAATTCCAGCTTTGAAAAGTGAAAATCAGCATTTGCCAGCAACTTGCTGGGCTTGAATATCTTTTTATTGGTAGAATGGGCTAGAATATCTGATCATACAATCTGCACAAAGAGTTCACATATTTAATCAAACTTGAACGCTAGCAGACCCAATATAAATATTGATCAATACGAGGAAAAATGAATTAATACACAACCTATCTAGATCTAACAAATAAAATCCTCCTTTAACAGCAAGCTATATTTGCACTTCTTATCCAAACAAAAATAAAAATGAAAGAGGGGAAAGATGAAGAGGAACCCAGATCATGAAAAAAAAAATTAGACAGAAAAAAGTGAATAGTTTAGGAAAGTTGAAAAGGTATCACTAGAAATCTTCGACTGTGTGGAAAGTGTATATCTTGGGGAGAGGCGCCCCACGCAACACCTTGCTTGGGTTTCGACTGGTTATCAAACCAGAATGTCCACTTGCTCTCCAACCTTTGTGGTTATTTTGTCACTGCCACAGCACTGCCTTCATCTCTGTCGCCACCGCCGTAGTACTGCCTTCCAAAATCAAATGTTAATGATATCCTTGTTAAAAGACTTGATCTGGGAACTCGGTCAATTTGATCTTGACTTGTAAATTCATTTTTGTAATATTTTATTAAAAATGCCACTTTAGTTAAAAAATGTCACATCATTATTCCGTTAGTCCCATAGACAAAACATTAACTGCATTTAATAAAAGGAATAACAGTACTCATTTTTTAAACATAAGGGACTAATATTTCACACTTGAAACTTAAGGACTAATTGCGTTCACAGGGTATACTTTAAAGACCAATAACGTAGTTTCGCCTTTTCTTAGGTGCGGTTTGGATAGCTGAAACGCGTTCAGCGCTTTGCGTTTTTAGCTTCTTTTTTTTTTTTTTTTTTAAAAACCAGCGCTTGTTGCACTGTTCATGGGACATGAACAGTGCAATTAGACAAATGAATAGTAACTTTTTTATTATTTTTTTATTGTTTTCAGTTTTCAGCAAAATAAAATGTATCCAAACGGACCCTTAAAGTATGTTTCTCTTGTAGTAATTGCAATTTGCCTCCTGGTTTGGAAGCTTGTAGGGGC
Organism: Notholithocarpus densiflorus; assembly: GCA_030021035.2. NCBI lineage: Eukaryota > Viridiplantae > Streptophyta > Magnoliopsida > Fagales > Fagaceae > Notholithocarpus > Notholithocarpus densiflorus. Next base: position 165,679 of record JARYZH020000437.1, read on the forward strand.
AATTGTTGTACTTCTTTTGTTTGAATTTAGCATAGGGATCTGTTTGTTCGGGGTGAAAATTGGAGGGATAGAAAATGAAGAGAGAAAATTGAGAAAATTTTTGTTTGGTTGAGAGTGGAAATGAGGGAATAAAATAGTGGGCCATGGTAATATTCTCTCTGACCCACCAAAATTCAGCATCCCCAAATCGGGGAGAAAACTTAAGTGAAAACCAAAGGCTATGTTTTGGACGAAATTGCCTAGCCCAACATCTATTTACATTAGTTGGTTTACATAATACACATGTTATACATGTTTTAAATTATACAAGAAATGTTATAAAAAATTTATGCATTCCAAACACCAGAAAAAATTCTCAAGCTCATTTTCAATGTCATTATCAAATACCGAAAAATAAGATAGCTTTTCAGAAAATGCTCTTTGAAAAATGAACCATTTTCAAGAAAACGTTAATGCTGAAACAAACAGAGCTTTTTGTTTATTTGTCTTCTTCTATGTTATCATTTGATAAGGAATATTTTGGTTAATAGGATTTCTAACTCTTTTTGCCCATCGGGTTGGGGATGCCTTTCGAGCTCCTCAGACCCTTCAGGTTTAAAGTCTCTTTCGATCCCATTTTACCCTTTGGGTTTGGGATACCCGACGATCTTCTTTTACCCTTTGGGTATTAGGTCTCCTTCGGGTGGATTACGACGCAACGTCAATCATGCTCTCCACTCACATTCACTGTCGGGTAGGAAGGTACTCGTCAGGCTACCTAATACAAACAATGAATTACACTTAGTCTCACACCATTTGCGTATTCTCCACTCGTGCACCCATATATGGAAAGAACTTGCACACCACGTCAAAAGATCCTTCTACATATTCGTATCCTCCAAATATAGGAAGAGAAATCCTAAGATCTCGGAACATTAACTCCATATCTTCCCTAAAACGAAAGATCCTGCGTTCATGAGATTTCGGTCAGCTCTACACCATTATATAAGCAACAAGTCTCCTCTTCTCCAAGGTACATGCAATTTTCTAAGCTCTTACACTTTAGAGTTATTGGAGATTCTTTGATCGCTGATTTAACCTTCAGAGGGTCTTTGGCCGACACCCCATCGGTGTTCTCTGTAGGTTCTTTATTCTTTTTGTTCTTCAGGTACCCCGATTGGTGCGCATGTGGACTATTAGCTCACTGACAATTTTGTGTATCATCGTCATTCAATTTTGATTTTTTGTCCTTTTGTTTTGTGCTTATCTTTTCTTCAGTTTTTTTTTTTTTTTCTTTCGTGCTTATCCTTTCTTCCATTTTTTTTTCTTTTCTTTTCTTTCATGATCCTCTTTTTTGAGGAAAAAGTATTGGGTTCTTGAACTTATCCTTTTTTTTAAATGAAGTAATCATTCGTACATAATTTTTAAATAAAAATATAATGTATTTTTTTTTGTTTTACCTAATTGGGATATGATGGTAAATTTATATAAACTCTATTTTTTATTCTCTCATTTTCTTCTAAACCAAATAAAAAAGTTTTTTATCCTTCCACTTTTCTATCCTTCCAACTAAACATATATAAAAGAAAATTCAATTTCTTATATTCTCCTAATTTTCTATATCTTTCTCATTTTCTTTCTTCCCACTTTTCCATATCTCTCTAACTAAACAGACCATAAATGAAATGACAGTTTTTATATTAAAAAAAAATTATAAAAGAAGAAGAAAGCTGAAGTCACTCAGTTGTCATCAATGACAATCCACATATTGTAACGTAAAAATATACAATTCTTATTTAAAGTGGTACTCAAAGAGTCTATCATTAAAAAAGTGATACTCAAAGATTTCTAGTTGGTTGGTAAAGTAAATAGAAAAGAAAGAGTCCTTTTATTCCTTTTACAATAACAAATTCGGAAGCTAGAACAATCAAAAAGTAATGGGGAAGACTACTTTCAAAATGGCTTACTTGCTAGTCTTATTGGCTTTTGCAGCATGTTAGTCTCTCTCTCTCTCTTTTTCACAGACACACACACACAAGTTTTGGTTTTGGTTTTGGTTTTGGTTGTTTACATGATGATAGTGGCTAATAACATACAAATGTCAGGTTTATCATTGTCAATGATGGCAAGTGCTGCAGCACATAGTTCTCAGAACCGGACCGGGAGGTTGAACCATAAAAACCGGAAACCGGGATGAAAACCGATTTTTTAAGCATAAAGAACCGGATTTTTTGTTAATTTCGTGAACCCTTAAAACCGGGGTTGGACCGCGCGAACCGGTGAGAACCGTGCGGTCCAACCCCTTAGCAATTTTTTAAAAAAAAAAAAAAAAAAAAAAAAAACAACTTAACACAATTTTATTCTACTTAATTAAATTATCCATCTCTTACAAGGAATAAAAAAAATTATAATTAAAATCCTTCAAAGTTATTCAACTTTACTTCAAAAATTAATCATAAATTTTAATGTTTTGCTAGTTTTTATAAATTTAATATCTATATTTAAGCTTTAATTAATTATTAAATTAATTATGACGTCATTACGGTTTGACCCCGGTTCGACCTCGGTTCGACCTCAAAAACCTTGAACTTCTCCCTTTTACGGTTCAATGAACGTTTCGGGTCTGAAAACTTTGCTGCAGCAACGGGAAAGGGAGATCGGTGCTCCAGCGATGCTGATTGCAAAAAAGTTCAATGTGGTTCTGGACTCATCTCTTATTGCTTACGTGGAGCCTGCGATTGCATACACATTATAGCACATGCATTGACACGAGAACAAGCGACTACTGTTGAAGCCAATTCCTCCAACAATTAGCAGCAAAAACGCACGAGTTGTCATCTCATTTTAGATTAATGCATTTTTCCTTGAGTTCCTATCCAATCAAATGAAGTGAAATAAGATCCTTAATCTATTATGAGTGGAAAGGCTTCAGTTAAGGGTTCCCATAACCATTTTGCATTGCTAGTTGCTAGCCTACAAGTAATATGTCATCAACTTTTGAATCCTTCAAAGCCAGAATTAAAAAGGGAATTTGGACCTAATGGCGTAAAAATTGAAAATTTGTTGTGATACCAAATAGAGAAATTGAAATTAACTCTTATATTAATTGTAAAATCACTAACTTTTTTTTTGTGATTCTTAGCAAGAATAAAATAAACAAATTTGAATTAGAATCAACACAATTAATGAGGAGGGTTTCAAAAATATAACTTCATTTATTCAATATCAAAACTTTGATACCTTTTGTGAAGATGAAAAAGATTTGAAGTTAGGATGTTAGAGCATTCACATTTGTCTCACCAATTTAATATTTTAGCAAAAATTTATCTAAACTCAACCAAAACAAGTGTGCATCAGCCTCACTAAATTAACTAAAGTTTGTAAAGAAAATAGTCCCATCGCTATATGCAGTGAGTTTCTATCTTCTCTACATTAAATTTCAATGTTGATAAAGTATTGAGGCTGATATATGTGTATGCTTCTCAAAAAAAAAAAAAAAAAAAGATATATGTGTATGAAAATAATATATAGCTAAACTAGCAAAAGTATAGTTTTTTGGATTAATTTAGCTAAATATTTGAGGAGACTGATGTGAATGCTTATACTACTAGTTTAGGATTCTCAAAACAGTATAGAAATCTGTCCCAATAACAGACCGTAACAAGTAAAATTTAAAATATATATATATATATATATAAATATGTATATATATAGAGAGAGAGAGAGAGAGTGTGTGTGACAATTTTAATTGGAAGGTGTTTCAACCTAATATGGTTTTCGTTTCAATGACAATTTGTTGAGGAACACAATAAGACATATTGTCAAAGTATATAACATGAAAATTTGTCCGAAGATAATCTTAAATTTGAAAATTTCAAGAAATTTCAAAAATATGTAAATTTTCAAATTAGATTAACTCCATATTTGCAAAGATTTTTTTTTTTTTTTGGAGAAACCATATTTTCAAAGAATTTAAAATTATAATGTGGTGCCTGCACCATTTAAAAACTTGAATTAAAATTAAGAACTTCCTTCTTTATTCTTTTTTTTTTTTTTGCAGAGAGTTTCAACTTATGACATCCGCTCCTGATGATAGCTCTTTATCATTAAACCAAGACACCAATCGGTTTTTGGTGTAGGTAGGGATTGAACCCTAGATCTCTTATTCAACCATCAGAGACTTTACTAGTTGAGTTAACTATATAATCCACAAGAACCTCCTTAATAACTAGTTAATGTAAGTTTAAGTTAATTTAAGGGTATGTTCAGTATACCGTAATAAGCACTGTAATGTAATATGGTTTTCGTTTCAATGACAATTTGTTGAGGAACACAATAAGACATATTGTCAAAGTATATAACATGAAAATTTGTCCGAAGATAATCTTAAATTTGAAAATTTCAAGAAATTTCAAAAATATGTAAATTTTCAAATTAGATTAACTCCATATTTGCAAAGATTTTTTTTTTTTTTTGGAGAAACCATATTTTCAAAGAATTTAAAATTATAATGTGGTGCCTGCACCATTTAAAAACTTGAATTAAAATTAAGAACTTCCTTCTTTATTCTTTTTTTTTTTTTGCAGAGAGTTTCAACTTATGACGTCCGCTCCTGATGATAGCTCTTTATCATTAAACCAAGACACCAATCAGTTTTTGGTGTAGGTAGGGATTGAACCCTAGATCTCTTATTCAACCATCAGAGACTTTACCAGTTGAGTTAACTATATAATCCACAAGAACCTCCTTAATAACTAGTTAATGTAAGTTTAAGTTAATTTAAGGGTATGTTTAGTATACCGTAATAAGCACTGTAATGTAATAGTTATTTAATTTGGTTTAGATATTTACTAGTTTGGTTATATTTTTATTACAATGATTAGTCATTCCTTATGAATAATTTTTTTTTTTTTTTAGAGTTTCAAACTTATGGCGCCCGCTCCTGATAATAACTCTTTATCATCAAATTAAGACACCAATCGGTTTTGTAATAGCTATTCATTAGTAGGCGTATTAATTTCTAAAATAAATATATTTCTAAATAAACAAACTTTCCATATATACATAATAATTATGAAAATTAAAAGTAATAAATAATAAATAATCTTTCTTTCAAATTTAAAAAATATTATTTTTTAGGAAATATAATTATACAAGATATTTCCTAAAATATATCTTAAGTTTTATTCTAATGTTACAATTTAGATAATTTGATTTAAACATTCTATTATCTTGAAGGTTCTATTCTTGTGTTGTCACCAAACAAATGAATAGTAATAAGTATTACATTACAACATCTTGTATTCCTTGTAATAATTATTCTTATTCCTATGTAATCACCAATATAGTCTACCAAATGTACCCTAAATGTTAATTCCTTGAGCAACACACAGTTGTGTTCCGCGTGGTATATAAGTAATTGGTAACTGTGTTTTATATTAAAATTTCCTATGAAACAATACCTTTATGGTGTGTTTGGATGACATGATTTGGGCAATTGGATTTGGATTTGGATTTGGATTTGGGTGATTAAAATCCAAATAACTTGTTTGGGAAGTTTAAAAAAGGTCAAGGATTTAGATTTGACAAATCCATCAAGAATTTTAAACCTTCAAAATGCTTGGATTTGAAATAACTACTAAAATCAATGGATTTGAAATCCCTTAATTTCAAATCTATTAATTTAAAATTTAAATTCAAATCCAAGTTCCCAAACGCAACCTTAACATTTAAATATTAAGAGATGGGTGTATATGAGAGTGTAAACTAGTAATGTCACATACACATCCATTGGGGCCAATTAAGTGAGCACACTTGGAATTTACTTAAACCAAGTTATCATCATGCATGCATGACATGTGGAACCCACTTGCACCAAACTATCACGCATGCATGAAATGTGGAATCCAATTACACCAAACTATCATGCATGCATGACATCTGGAATTCAGTTACACCGAGCCATCATGCATGCGTGACATCTAGAATCCACTTACACCAAGCTACCATGCATGTGAGACATCTGTAATTCCTCTAAGTAACCTTGTTTGAATGTATTAAAATAAAGAAATGAAAGGTAAGTAACTTTGTTTGTAAGTAACATAAAGGAAAATGAATGGAATAATTTTAAGACAATATTATTATATTAGACCCCTATTTTAAAATAAAATCCTAAATATCTAAGGCTATTTTTGGATTTTTAGTGAAAATCTCATTAAACTTAATTTCATTCCCTTTGATTCCTCCCAACTTTGGGGTAAAAAAAAATTAGGTTTTGAGGAAATAGAGAGGAATGAATGTTCCCTCATACCCATTCTATTTCCTCTCACTTAAACTACAAAACAAGATAATAGTATTTCCATTCCCTTTATTAAAACTCTCAAACGAGAGAATGGAATGAATATTCCAAAATAACTCATTCCCTCTACCCAAACGAAGTGTTAACAACTTGAATTCTTAGAAGTCAAGTTGCCTTGGAATTTTTTTTATATAATTTTTATTTATAAGTGGTCAGAATGAACTCAAGGCTTCAAAGATCAAGTTGTTAGTAAAAAATAATAATAATAATAATAATTGAACTATATTTTTAGAAACTTGAGTTCCAATTGGGTAAAAAATTTTGAGAACACCACATCAATCACTACCAGCTCAGCCAATGTGGCCTATAACTTGATTTTATAGAAATTTAGAAGCACTAAGAGCTCAATTTTACAAAAATCGAGTTTTTTTTTTATGAATAAAAAATGGGTAGGGGGGGCAACCAACGTGGTAATCCTACCTGGCGTTACCATAGTAACACCTTACCCGCTAGGTCTGGGACCCTGCTGGGGTGTAGGGGACCACGGTGAGTCATAGTTTCCCAGCCCCATAAGGGACACTAGTGAACCTTGAGCTGTTGAGGGAGGTAACCCAAGTGAGTCCATATTCGGACTCGAACCTTAGACTTAACACTCAACGCATCTTGTACGTCACCCAAGACCATTAGACCACACCCCTTGGTGGTTTTACAAAAATCTAGTTGTAAAAGAGGGCTACCACCCTAAATATTTTGAAAATGGGATTGTTTGGCTATAAAAATCACCAACAAAGATCAAACAACCAAAAACACTGTAGTCCCCATCAAGCCATTATGACTAGGATGTGAGTGTGTAGGACTCTCACAATTTTTGGTTGATTTTATACTTTTGGGGTGTACATTATATTCATTTATAAATGAAAACTTTTTATTCATATAACTATTTAGGATTATAGGAAATTATACTAATTTTATGTGGTATCAGTTTGGTTATAGCACCCACTAAAAAATTAATATGACTACATATATTGAAAATCTAATTGTTAGATTACATGTTCTTTATGTTTTTAGCACACATGTTAAATTTCATACCAATAAGATGTTATTTATTATGCATAAATTTAGACTACAAAAAATTAAAATTTAAATATTTGATTGATGACATATCTATTAATCTTTAATCTTTTGAAAATTTTGCAAGTATGGAGAATATAAGAAAAAGATGTAATCCAATTGTACATTTGTCAAAATTCGCATCTAATAAAAAAATATTGAGTGAAGTTGTAGCCAAAATTTTATTGTTTTATGTGTGTACAAAACATCAAAAAATATTTTGTTGCTATTTCAAAGTTGCAAACAGACACAGGAAAATATATCAATTTTTTAGAAAACTTTTTTTCTAATAACAAACCGAGAGTAAAGTTGTTCCATATCAAGAACCTTGTGGCTCAATGACACTAATTGATCTCTCCCATCAAGTGAATTTGGATTTGAATTCTTCCTCCTCCAGATGTTGTAGGGAATAAAAAAAGGGGTCTACCCTATTAAAAACTGAAAGGTATATGAGTGATTTTCTTGACACATCAAGAAAATAATGGCGCATCACCATATGAAACATCTACAATAATGGCATGCTTCATGAGAAAACGTTGGACATTGTCAGAAAACGCCGTGGCTTGCAAAACTTATTTAGGATCAAAATGTCATTTAAATTCCATACTATATGTAGAAATGATACATATCATGCAGTAGATTTGAAATTAAATGCACCTGCCATTTATGCAGTTCTTCAACCTTAAAATAATAAATGTACTTGCATATAAATATTGGGAGAAGAAGCTCCACCAATTCAGTGTAAGCAAAATCCATATAGATCACAGTTCCAAGTGAAGCAAAACTAAAACGATATGCAGAAGGTTTCACACCAGATGGTCTTTTTGGTCGTCCTCTTGATCATTGTGTCATGTTAGCCGCTCTCTTTCTCTCTGCGCAATGAATTTGAACCATTTGAGTTACAATAATAATAATGGTGTCAAACATACTAATATATACAGCAACACTCTTTAATTTAGTTTACATATATAAAATGATACCTCATTCTTTTTTTCTTTTGATGAGTATAATTTACTGGGAAAGAGTTAGTTTGTAATAAAATTAGATAAGTTGGACGTTTACTAAATAGAAAAAAAAAAAAATGTTGGTTGCAGATGGGCCGATGGGCGGTGAAGGTGTTAGAATTATGGGCCCTCAAAAACAATACTATGCATTTTTATTTGATAATAAAATTTTATTTTCACATTCATAATTTTTGTAAGTATATTTCATTGTTTAAATGTGGCATGTGATGTCACCTCTGTAGAAAAATCATGTTAATGGTTAAGGAACCAAAAACAGAGAGTAATGATTTTTCATAGATTATTAAATTGTTCTAGGTTGTGGATATTAATTGAATATTACCACTGAAACCTACACTTGTTGTGCTGCTATATGATATGATGATTTACTCCATCATTGAGCTAGTGACTTTGAGCAGACAAGTGGGTGTAATGTAACAAGTACATACACTGAATTGGATTTGATCAAGGACACCTTATGGAGTGATCACTATTAATTAAAAGGTTGTTCTATCACAATTTTTCTATTGTCCTCAAACATGAGGGGTTTGTGTATATTTATTTATTATGCACATAACTTTGACAATGTCAACTAGTGATGCCAATTTTAAAAGCTATATACAGACACGTTGGGTTATGTGTGTAATAAGTAAAATATATAAATGCTCAATAATGAATTTACCAGTCTCTAAAGAAGATAGTATATTCAGTTGATTTTCATATTGAAGTTGGACTCAAAACAAAACCGGCCGGTGACATTTTTCAAAAATGTTTTTCATATATATAATATTGTATATATATATTTTAAGAGTTTTTTAAAGATATTTTGGAGTCCAATAGAAATTATGAAATCAAGAAATTAAGGCATAAGCTAGGGACATGACAGTGATATTAATCTAGTCCTAGTGGCTTGTGGGAATATAGTATGGTGGAAGGACATAGATATAAAATTGTAAGTAATGGAACCTCATTTGTAATTCTCTAATCTTCAAGGGTCAATTGCAATGTGTTGATGGACATTATTGCAATTTGTAGAAGTTCAAATATTTTCTTGATATGGTTGAGAAAATTAAGGAATAATTTTGAAAGAGTTTCAAGATAAGTCAATAACGTTCAAAAAAGTTATTGATGAATCCTACAACTGAAGCTAAGGATTCCTAAGGATCCTACGTCCAATCTCTCTCTTGGGTTTTAGAAGTCTTAAATAAAAATAAGATTTTAAAATATCATATCAGTGGTTGGCCATTAGAACTACTGAGTAATACTGGAGTCTTCTGAAAACCCAAAAAGAAATAGAGAGAGAGACGTGAATACCTTAGGAGGCAACACACTTGGATTGCTAAGAGAGATACGCAATTTTGTTCTATTTAAAATCTATGGTTGTGTGGGACAACGATCTTTAAATGAAAATATAAATATTGTTTTATATTACTTCCGCAAAAACTATCAGAAGGAAGGGCAACAGTTGATTACATTGTAGGAGCCTGCCCTAATGGAGTTTCGGACTGCTACAAGGCTTGTCCACAATGCATGCAATGCAGTTGTGTTAAGGTTTTGTGCTTATGCCCATTCGCTTTCGCACACAACACAGGCTAAGGCTATCACTGACTGGACAATTGAATTACTAGCAGCCTAGCACATGTTTTGTTTTGGTGTCACAATCACAAATAGCAAATATACTGAATAAAGAATGTCTTATTATTATTACCCAACAAGAATATTACTGATGAAGCATGTGTTGTTAATCATAGTTAATTAGGATTTTTTGAATTTGAATATGATTTTTGTTTAAATAGATGAAGTATGTTTAATCTCGTCAAATCCAAAAATACAAAAATATGTGTTGGATGAGGATTTATTTAATTACTTATTATGCAGTATTTTGATTTATCGTGTACAAGGAGATATAAACTTAAAAAATCTTTGTACAGGCCTAAAAAACTACTTGATCACAAGCTACTTGATCTTTGTGCTCTGAGTAAATTCTCTGGTTTGTTTGTCTCATTCGTGGTGTCCTTTTATGTTGATTAACACTTTATTTATACTTAATTAATGCCTTGATGGTTATTATGCTTTGGCGTATTTCTAGGCCAATCATTTGTTTGTGCCACCGAAACTTAATTTAATAGTAACGATCGATTTGGCGGTTTTTTGTCTATTTCAAATTCAATAAGTACTTTCTTTTTTACTTTACCAATTTCCATTGCCGCTTGTTTCATTGCATCTTGTTCTTACTCTGAAAGTTTGCAACTAATCTCAATTTCCTTTGTTCTTCAATGGCACGCTCCAAGACTTTCTCTCGCCAACTTTCTTCTTCTTCTAATCATCTATTAGAAAATTTTGTGAGGGTCTCATTGCTAATCATAAACTTGACCAAGACATTCTCTTGCCGGCGAAATTTGCCAAATAGCACAATTTTAGCAAAATTTAGGAGAAACGCATCCTAACAAAGTTATTTAGTTATATAGCACATTTTTGGAACTCAAGTTCGAGTTCCAACTCAAACTCGAGTTTGAAGAAGTATGGACTCCACGTGAGCTGCTAGGAACTCAAGTTCCAAAAATGTGTTATATGACTAAATAACTTTGTCGGGGTGCTTTTTTCTTAAATTTTGCTTAAATTGTGCTATTTGGCCTTCTCTATTTCGGTAGCAATCCTGCTAAACCCTTGAGTGATGCCTCTTATATTTTGTCTCGTTCTTTGACTCTAGGTCTCGTGATGAAACAAGGAGTTTGGAATGACACAATCATGATACCTAAGAAGCAAAACTCCGTCAAGGGAATCCTCTGTCATCTTATCTGTTTCTTCTATGTGAAGATGGTTTTTCTTCATTTATTAATAAGGCTGTAAGAAGTCACACTATAAGTGGACTTTCAATTTGTAGAGGCTGCCTATGATATCACACCTCTTTTTTGCGAATGACAGTCTGCTTTTTTGCAAAGTTAGCAGTCAAGAATGCCAGCATCTAATTGAAATTCTTCATTTGTATAAGGCTGCTTCGGGTCAAAAAATCAATACAGACAAATCATCGATGTTCTTTAGTGCCAATACCCCTGAAGAGAAGAAAATTGAGACTCTGGATTTTCTTGGGCCGATGCAGGATTCTCGCCATAGTAAGTATCTCGGTCTTCCTTCAATCATTGGCAAATCTAAGATTGAAGTGTTTACGGAGATCAAAGAAAGTGTGGGAAGGAAACTGTCTGGATGGAAGGAAAAAATTCTTTCTATTGGTGGTAGAGAGATTTTGATCAAAGCGGTGGCCCAAGCTATCCCTACGTACACTATAAGCTGTTTTCAGCTTCCTAAGGGATTGTGTGATGAGATCGAAAGCATGATGAGGAAGTTTTTGTGGGGTCAGAGGGGTTAAGAGTCTAAGGTTGCTTGGGTGAGTTGGAGGAAATTATGCAAGTCAAAGCTTAAAGGTGGTATGGGTTTCAGAAATCTCCAAGCGTTCAATCTTGCCATGCTTGCAAAGCAAGGTTGGAGGCTCCTGGAGAACCCAAACTCATTAGTAGCTCGTATGTATAAAGCTAAGTATTATCCCCATGGTGATGTTCTTAAAGCTAGTTGGGGGTCTAGCCCATCCTTTACTTGGAGAAGCATAATGCAGGGGCTCGAAGTTGTGAAGAAAGGAACACGTTGGAGAGTTGACAACGGGAAATTGATTCATATTTGGGAAGATAAGTGGTTGCCCATTCCTACAACGTACAAGGTTATTTCTCCTCCTCCTCAAAATTTTGATAATTTCCCCATGGTCTCAACTCTTATTGATTTTGATTCTAGAAGATGGAAAGTGGACCTAGTGAAGTCTCTATTCTTGCCATTTGAAGCAAGGACTATTCTTAATATTCCAATTAGCTATAATCTTCCGAATGATAAAATTATTTGGGTTGGCAATAATAGGGGTGTTTTTACTGTTAAAAGTGCGTATTATGTTGCACTTAGCTTTGTGGAATCACCCGAGGTGGGCGAATGTTCTTATAATGACCCGAGAGAACTATTGTGGAGGAAGTTATGGCACTTACGTATTCCAACAAAGATTAAAATCTTTACTTGGAGGGCATGTGTGGATGCTCTTCCAACAATGGTGAATTTGCAAAAAAGAGGTATTGGGGTTAGTGACTTGTGTCCTTGTTGTGGCTTAGAGTTTGAGACTCTTTTTCACTCAATTATTAAATGTGAAGTAGCTAGAAGAGTTTGGGATAATTGGGAGGGTAGTAGTGTGGAAAACTGGCAGGGGCTTATGGACATCTCCGATGTAGCTTTGGATATTTTGAAGAATGGCACTAATTGTGATTTGGAGGTGTTTTTTGGGGTTGCTTGGTCTGTTTGGTATAATAGGAATCAAGTTGCCTATGAATCAAAATGCCAATTGCCGAGTCAGATTTAGAGGTTTGCTAGGAGTTTTCTACAAGATTATAAAGGTGCTTTGTTTGCTTTGAATACGAATCTAGCAAAGGAAAATAGTAGGTGGACTCCTCCATTGCTTGGAGTTTTCAAAATCAATGTTGATGGGGCAACGTTAGAGGATGGGCGAAACTCTAGTGTTGGGGCTGTTATTCGTGACTCTTGTGGTGTAGTTCTTGCAGCTTGTGGTAAATTCCTACATGGTCAGTTTTCAGTTGAGGAGGTGGAAGCTCTTGCCATGGAAACTGGGATTCTGCTTGCATGAGATATGAAGCTTACTCAGATTATTGTTGAATCTGACGCTATTTCCATTGTTAATAGTATTAATGAGAATTTTATGGAAGGGAGCATTGGCCATCTGTTTCAAGGCATCCTTGCCTTGCTGAGCTCTTTTACCAGTTGGAAGGTCAATCATGTGAATCGGGAATATAACAGAGTTGCTCATGAGTTAGCTTATTTGGCTAGGCGAAGTGAAGACACGCAGGTGTGGAGAGGAGTTCTCCCTAGGGTAGTGTAGGATATTGTTCAAGCTGATTGTTCTAAATAGCACCTGTTGCTCTTCTCTGTGAGCTCTGCTATTTTCCTTTTCTCTGCTTGTCTGTTTGTAATGGCAAGTTTTGTATCAAAAAAAAAAAAAAACTCCACTAAATGTGATTAAAAGGTACTCATCATCGAATTGTTAGAATTTGGACAGACATGATTTGGCTTGGTGAAGAGAGATAGAGCCAAGAGACAGGCAGATTATGAGAAAAAGGCAAGAGACGAAGGGACAAAGATGAAAGCAGGTTGGATTCGAAGGAGCAAGAAATAGCCGAGAAAGGGAAAGGGGAAATTTCATTTTCCCAGTTCCCACATCGACTGTTAAGCCAGTTCATTTGAGTTTTAATTGAAGGACTGAGGACTCCAACATGGGAACAATCAATTAATTGAAGAAGAGCCCTAATTTAAAATAGCTATGGGTCTAGCATGGCACTATAGTTAAAGGAACAATCAATCAATTAGTGTAAAGGAACATAGCTATGGGTCTGGCATGGAACTATAGTTAAAATAGTAATAAAATAGTTTATTTATTTAAATTAAGAATGTTTCCCACCAAAAGATCGTACCATTAATCCCACTCACCAGTAAAAAGTGCAAATATGGCACATCAAGCTCCTAGATGGATTGAGCTATAAGATGGATTCCTCCCATCCACCCTCGTGTAAAAGTAAATTTCGATGGGGCTACTTTCAATTCTCAGGGTGCTGCTAGTCTTGGGATTTTTATCCGAGACTCCACAGGTGGTGTGCTCGGCTGCAGTTGAAGCTACGGCATGCAGAAGGGCTCTTTTCTTTGCTAAAGAGTTGGGTATCTTGGAGTGCTCTGTGGAAGGCGATGCTGAGGTTATTATCAAGACTATCGTTGCTAGGGATTCAATGAATCCAGAGTATGGTCATGTAATATAAGATGTTCTTATGTTAGATGCAAGTTTTCATTCTTGTATTTTCTCTCATGTTAAACACATAGACAATACTGTTGCCCATTTCTTAGCCAGAAAAGCTGTTTCTGGCAATGAGCTACATACGGATTGGTTCCTCGCCTGCTGATATAGCTCCCTTAGTCACACGTGACTCTTTATACTTTTTTCTTGCTGCAATAATACTGATTCTCGGGTCTGGTTTCTCCCAAAAAAAAAAAAAAAAAAAATGCGCTCCTAGATTAAATAATATATAATAATGGTAATAATAAATAGATAACCAGCTAGGAAGATTATAGCGGAGAACTAGCACGAAAGTCTGGTCTATTACAACCAGTGCAGTTCATATCTTAACTATGTTTTCCATTATTCACACAAAGCCTTTAGTGTCTTAGCGGCTACCTTGCTTAAAGATTAGCTTCATGAAAATGGAGACGAAACAACAATAACGTCCAAATTAGTTTTTGGAATGAGTGGAAAAGGGATATAGACATTAATAACATGTCTTGCAAAAGACTATCAAAGAAAAAAAATTATCACCCGAATCAATAGCACGAAATAATTCGGTGGGTTATATAAAATGACACCAATATTTCAATGACAATAAAGAAAAGAGCACAAGTGGGATTCAAAATTTTTAAGCTAATAAATTTCACGTGCTATCAAGACTCAAGAGGCAACTATATAAAGAACAAGAACAAAAAAAAATTTGTGCTGATTTCATTAGTCAATCCAATCCTTAAAAAGTAACATCATGTAGAGAGGAAGATTCACTGCAGCAATGATAGTAAGCATTCGGAATGTCCGCACCAATCTCTGAATCGCGATCTTTGTCTTTGATTTGCTTGTTCTAGTTGTCATTTTTAACATAGAATCAACATCTGCGCCCAAGTCCACATTCATAGAGGCTTCTATATCCTGAGAGATATGTTTCTTAGCTGTCGGCCGCATTACAGCATTACCCCTGCTACAAAAAGTCAGACATTTTAATATGAAAAGGCAAATACAAAGAATGGTTATACAAATAAGTGAATAACTACCTAAGTTTAACTTAAGGGGACTATAGGGTATGTCTGAAAATTGGAATGTCTAGGAACCCACTGCAGAAGCTCTTTAAGAGGTCCTTAAAGCTGAAAACAGATTTTAGGAAATTTGGAGCTTTTAGGAAAAAGGTGTACGGGTGCATTTGGGTAAGCTGTTGCTAAACAGTGTTTTGGGTTTAAAATAAGCGTCTGTAAAAAAATTTGAGGAAATATGTTGTTGCAAAATGGAGTTTTGGGTTTTAAAACGCACTTTTAGGCTCCCAAAACACCTAACCAAACAAACTCTATAATTCACTGTTCATGCGAATCAAAAACTTAAATGCACTATTCACTTTAAATTGACAAACACTCAAAACACCACAGTGCTTTTCAATTAAAGCTCTACTTTCTACCATAAAGCCAAACGGGCACTATAGATCCTTTATAACATACAATCAAATGACATAATTTGAGTGCTACCATGTGCAATATATATTTCTACCAAAAATAATAAGAAATTAGAGCAGAAAGCACCTTTCTACCAAACCCCTTTCACTTAAATTAGCAATTGGGGCATTCAAAGGTTTCTTCACAAGATGCATCGATCCTTCTGCATCCCAAATCATTTCATATTCGCAGTTCTCATCTTCATTTTTCTCCTTTGTTCCACCTCCAAAAATGTTGCAACTTGCTATTAAATTGCTACAATGATTCCAAACACTCAAGCCACTTGTAGGCCAAAGAAGGAGGGCAAGAAGGGTCAGAACAAATAGTGAAAGATACCTGACATTTTCAGCAACTGAGATTTAAGAACAAATGTCAACTGACAAGTTCTATTATGTATTTATTACTCTCAAGTCAACTCAGAGTTACCATATGTAGATGTGTGTTTGCATTGGAAGAAAGCACAGATGAGTTGAGATTGCTTCTTCTGGATGGGATGCATTTGGAAGTGTAAAGTTACTAGCAGATAATAGCATGAAAGATGGGTATAAGTTTCCCATCTGCCAATTTATGGTCCCTACAGTTTGCTGCATAGTATCATCAAATAAATATCATACCATGGGTAAAAATAACAAAAGATTAAACATCAATACTTGCCTCTTTTATGGGCCCAAATTTTGAGTTGTGGCTGACTGTGCACTGATCATGATCGTGACCAGATAAAATGAGTACCTGAAATGGCCTCACAGTATAAGCAAAAGTTTTTTGATAAGTAGAGTATAAGCACAAGTGAAATTAACTACCCTAAATATCTCCTTTTTTTTCAAAAAATTGTTTTTCTGCAACATATCTTCTTTCTTAATCTTTTCTTCTTCTTTTGTCTTATATAATTTGTCCTTTCCAGTCAATCCAATAGCAATGACATTTCAATGATGGAGTCATCTGAATTGTTCCAAAACACAGAAAGTACTTTGAAACTTTCCAGGAATAGGCCTGACACACTTGGGCCAACATGGAGCTGGCAGAAATAAATATGCACAGGGGGCATCAAGGAGAGGTTTGGCAAGTGTATCCATCCCACCTCTGTATCATTATGTCCAATACGCAACAAGGAGGGGGAAGAGAACTTACAGGCTTTATTAATTCCAGCAGGCGGTTTGATGACTCTTCAAAGACATAATTTTGGTACCTGTATTATTGGGCCAACCATCAATTATGAATACCCAACTTTACAACTTCAAATAATTCTTTTTGTGTCCATTTCAGAGAAGCGAGACAAGAATCTTACGCTACTTCTTGACTATCAACAGCACGCGAGACCCGCTGGACATGAAAAATCAGACTCATATTATAAGGTCAAGAACCAACAGGAATATATCAGCATTTAAATCTTGAAGCTATGATATTATAATGATATTTACTATAATGCCACAAAATTTTTACTAACAGCGACTATAAGTGGAGTAAAAATTGGTAGAACTTTTTACCCTATCACTGTAGTTTCCACAAAAATTGTACTAATCATAGTTGTTATTATCGTATGAACCATAAAAGTATTAAATCATAGATACATTGACCATGCTCATGAATCGTACAATACATAGATGCATATCGTACGAATTGTATGCATATCAAACCATTACATATGAAATAGAAGAACAAGAAGAGATAGTAGATGTTTGAAATGATGAAGAAGAAGATGGACCAAAAGATGTCAATGAAGAAATTATTTTGCAAATTGATGAAAATGATGATAACATTAACTTGGACTATGGAGATGAAATTGATTAGGCCAAATGATGAGAAAAAAAAAAATTATTATTTTGGCTTATTTATCATGTATTATCACTTTTGAGTTTGACCAATTTTAATGCAGATATTAAAGATATATTCTAAATTGAATTATTTATCAGCTTTGTTAAATATTATTACATAAGTGATGATTAAATTAGTCATATGTTGAATATGTTCCAAATTTATAATAATTATGCCTTAATTTTAAAGTGTCTGTGTATCTTATCGTACACAATATGATACGATTAAAAAAATAAAAGATCATTCTATGATTCACGTTTTTACAACTATGTTTACTTATTATGGGTATAAAGCTAGGGGCAAAACAGTAAACTCATGTATACCTATATATATCAATAATATGTTTCATGTAAGGGTTAATTGGAAATAACCCTACATATGTTTTATCAACAACATGGAATCAGAGCCATAGCCACCGCCGTTAACCCCACCTGCCACAGCCCATCCCTTTTCCGCTGCCGGTCACCTTCATCGTCGACGCCGATCAACACTACAACCTCAGACGACTGACTCATTGGTCTCACGGCACCATATCGCCATCACTTGACCGAGATTCAGTCCCTGTTCAGGTCGCCTCCCTCCGGCAACACATACTAGCCACCAGCCATCGCTTCTATCCTCGCTCCGCCACTGGATTTGTCAGTCTAGGGCTCCATTATTTTTTCTCTGGTGTATCTTTTTCTCTGCCTATTATGAGTTTATAAGCTTCTTCTTTTTCTGGTTGCTATCGATAGTCATGGTTGTTGGTTGTTGGCTGTTCTCGATGGTTGCTGGGATTGTTGAGTGTTGATGGTTGAGTTTGTTTAATTGTATTGTTGATTCTCTGGTTTAGTTGCTCTCCACGGGTTCATTGGCTTTATTTTATTCACTGTTTGTTGGTTCTTTTACCTAAGTTTCTTTTGTTATGGATTTGAAAGGTGCTGCTCAACAGCATTTTATGTTATCTCCTGATATGCTTTCGATTACCTCCATTCGCCTTGATGGGAGTAATTATGCACAATGGGCTCAAGCAGTTGAAGTGTTTCTTCTTGGTAGAAAGAAATTCGATTATGTGATTCAAGAACCCCCTGTGTCTACGGACTCTAACCATGCTGATTGGAGAGCCGAAGATGCACAAATTAGGAGTTGCTTGTGGAATAGCATGGAGTCTAAGATTAGTTGTAGTTTGGTTTTCTTACCAATTGCTAAACTTGTTTGGGAACAAGCCAAGGAACTTTACTCTGGTGTTAACAATTTGAAGCGGATTTATGATCTTCGTCAAAATTATTTCTCTTTGAGCTTGAGTGATTTGTCTTTGGAAGACTATTATAACAAGTTTAAGAGTGTATGTGAAGAACTCAATATTTATCAGTTCATCTCCTCCAATGTTAAAACTTTGAAGAAACAACGAGATTCTATGCATGTTGCTCGCTTCCTCTTTGGATTGCCTAAAAGTTTGAATCTAGTAAAACCACAAATTTTAGCAAGTCCAGACCTCCCTTCATTGAGTGAAATTTCTGGTAGACTTCAACAGGCCACATTATCTAACTCTAGTACTGTCTCTTCCTCCAATACTGATGCATTACCTTCTAATGATAAATCTTCCTTTACCACTTATATGAGGAGTAAAAGAGGTGGTCGTGGAGATCGAGGTCGTGGAGGCCGAGGCCGTGGAGGTTGTGACCAAGGGGGTCGTGGAAGTGAACAAGGGGGTCGTGGTAGAGGACGTGGTCTTCGTAAGTGCACTTATTGTCATGGTGAGAATCATACAGTAGAATTTTGTTGGGAGTTGTATGGTAAACCTTTGGCTCACCAAGCTAGTTTTCAAGTTGAAGAACCGCCTTCACAGTCACTTCCACCAACATCTAGAGTAGTCTCTATTCCTGAGGAAGAGTACAATCGCCTCCTGTCTCTGCATTCCAACCCTGTTGGGTCTGATTCTACTGCTACTTTGGCCCAACAAGGTACTTCCACGGCTTGTCTTGCCACTCAGGACCCTTGGGTCATTGACTCAAGTGCTAATGATCATATGACAGGTACCTCAAGCTTACTCTCTAACCTTGAGCAATCTAGTAGTCTTCCCAATGTTACATTGGCAGATGACTCAGCCACTACAGTTTCTGGTTTGGGCACTGCCAATCTCAATCCTAATCTTTCTCTCTCTTCTGTCTTATATATTCCTAATTTTACTTATAATCTTTTGTCAATTAGTAAGCTTACTAAGCTTTTGAATTGCGCTGCCATTTTTTTATCCACTCATTGTATCTTTCAGGATCTCAAGACAGAGAAGATTATTGGTGAAGGGCATGAAAATGGTGGACTTTATTACCTGGATTGGCATGGTTCTTCCACTTTAGTGGCTTCTCATTTGTCTATCTCGCCTCTTCAGCATCATTGTCGCCTTGGTCATCCATCTCTCCAGAATTTGAAGTCATTAGTTCCGTCGTGTCGTCAAATAGAATCCTTACAATGTGAAGCATATCAGTTGGGTAAACACCATAGGGTGCCTTTTGCCTCTAGGCATGAGAGTCGTGTTAGTAGTCCTTTTCATTTAGTTCATTCTGATATTTGGGGTCCAATAAACACTCCCTCATTGTTAGGATTTAGATATTTTGTCATTTTTGTTGATGATTATTCTAAAGTCACCTATCTTTATCTTATGAAAGAAAGGTCTGAATTGTACTCAATTTTCAAATCATTTTATATGGAAATAAAGACTCAGTTTAATGCTTCACTTCATATTTTTCAGTCTGATAATGCTCATGAATATTTTCATACATCTTTGTCTCAATTTTTTTATGATCATGGTATAATTCACCAATCTTCATGTCCTCATACTTCGCAACAAAATGGTGTTGCTGAACGCAAAATGCATCATTTGTTAGAGGTCACTCGTGCCTTAAAGTTTCATATGTGCGTTCCCAAATCATATTGGAGTGATGCTGTTCTCACTACCTGTCACCTGATTAATCGTATGCCTTCCACTGTTCTAGGTGGTCAAATCCCTTATATCGTGCTCTCTCCTTGTGCACCTTTGCTTCATCTACCTCCTAATATTTTTGGTTGTGTGCTATGTTCATATCTTAGGTCCAAGAAGTAACAAACTTGATCCTAGATCCATTAAATATGTTTTTCTTGGGTATTCTCATACTTAAAAGGGATATCGATGTTACTCACCTACTTTTCGTCGTCATTTCAGTAGTGCTAATGTCACATTTGATGAATCTCAATCTTTTTTCTCTCCTTCGGTTGCTAGTGACAGTTCTCCTCCTTGTCTTTCTCTCCTACCACATGTGTCTCCCACTAAATCTCCTCAAAAACCACTCTAGGTGTATCGTCGTCGACAGAAACCTCCAACACAGACTTCTTCCCCACCTAGTGATCCGCCTCCTGATCCTGGCTCTCTTCCAATTGCTTTGCGCAAAGGTAAGCGTTCTTGTACCTCTCATCCTATCTCTCAATTTGTCTCTTATGGTCACTTGTCTTCATCTCTCCATGCTTTTACCACATCCTTGAATTCTACTGTTGTTCCTAAGTCTGTCAGGAGGCTATGTCCATCTCTGGTTGGAAGTCTGCTATGGAGGCAGACATGTCTGCCCTGTCTGAAAATGCTACTTGGTTTTTAGTTACTCGTCCTCCAGGGAAAACTATTGTTGGTTGTCGTTGGGTGTATACTATGAAGTATTTGCCTTATGGTTCTATTGAGCATTTGAAGGCTCACTTGGTTGCCAAAGGGTATACCCAGACATACGACGTCAACTATGCTGAGACATTATCACCTGTTGCTAAAATTTCTTCTGTCCGGATTTTGCTCTCCTTGGCTGCTAATTTGGGCTGGCCATTATTTCAGTTAGATGTTAAAAATGCCTTCTTGAATGGCGATTTGAAAGAAGAGGTGTATATGGAGCAACCACCTAGGTTTGTTGCTTAGGGGAAGTCTGGAAAAGTGTGTAGGTTGCATAAGGCCATCTATGGTCTTAAACAATCTCCCAGAGCTTGATTTGGTAAATTCAGTGAAGTAGTGTTAAAGTTTGGATTGCGACGTTGCCACTCAGATCACTCTGTGTTTTCTCGTATCGTACCTTTGCAAGAGGAAAGATTTTGTTGATAGTATATGTTGATGATATTATAATTACTGGTGATAACAAGAAGGGTATTGGTGATTTGAAAAGATACCTTCAAAATTCCTTTCAAACTAAGGATCTGGGTAAACTTCGTTATTTCTTGGGTATTGAGGTAGCACGATCTAAAGAAGACATCAGATTATTACAAAGGAAGTATGTGTTGGATATTTTGGAAGAAATTGGCTTGTTAGGATCTAAACCAATGGAGACTCCTATGGATCCTAATGTCAAATTGTATGAAGATCAGGGGGAGCTGTTATCTAATCCTGAGAGGTATCGTCATCTGGTTGGCAAACTGAATTATCTCACAATTACTCGCCCAAATTTATCATTTGCAGTTAGTGTTTTGAGCTAGTAAATGAAAGATCCTCGCCTTCTACATTGGGAGGCAGTTATTCGGATTGTGAGGTATCTTAAAGCACATCCAGGCCGTGGTCTTTTGTATAAAGCCAATGGTCACCTACGAGTAGAAGCCTACACTAATGCTGATTGGGCTGGATCACCGTCAGATAGAAAATCCACTACTAGGTATTGTACTTTTCTAGAAGGAAACTTGATTACTTGGAGAAGTAAGAAACAAACTGTTGCTGCCAGATCTAGTGTAGAGGCTGAGTATAGAGCCATGGCACACACATCATGAGAGCTTATGTAGATTAAGCATTTACTTGAGGAATTAAGATTTGTTGTGAAGATGCCTATGACTATGCATTGTGATAATCAAGCGGCAATTTACATTGCCTCCAATCTTGTGTTCTATGAGTGAACCAAGCATATAGAAGTAGATTGTCATATTACTCGGGAGAAAGTAGAAGATGGTGTAATTGCTACTCCATATGTTTCTACAAGAGTGCAAATTGCTGATATGTTTACTAAAGCTCTATGTAAAACTTGTTTGAGTTTATTATGTAACAAGCTTGGATTGTACGATAAATACTCTCCAGCTTGAGGGGGAGTGTTATGGGTATAAAGCTAGGGGCAAAACAGTAAACTCATGTATAGGTATATATCAATAATATGTTTTAAGTAAGGGTTAATTGGAAATAACCCTACGTATGTTTTATCAACAACACTAACAATAACAATAACTATTAGTGAAGAGTAAATTTCAATGAGACTTCTTACTCCAAATGTGACAAAACAATACCTGGTTGATGACTGGGGAACCACGGTGTGGACCACAAGAAGTCCAATCCTGCCGGTACAATGGAATATGGGTCAATAAAACCCTTGGATTCAATTGAACATCTACAAAATATCAAAATATATATGATTTAATTCTATATTGGAAATTCCAACTTATCAATAAAAAAGGATAAGTCAATATCATGTACATACCCATGGAGACATTCTTGACAAAATTCCAAGTTAGGGAAGCCAAATCTTCTTGTGGATGCCCTGTAAGATTATATTTTCATTTCCCTTAGTACTTAAATACCTTAAGGAGTAAAAGAAATACTACAAACATATCTAATATTGTCATAATCACATTATTATTCTGCATGCAATATAAAGCAGAATGCCCCAGTTACACAAGGTTCCAATGCCATTTTTAAGAGCTTATTAATCAAATCATACTTTGGCGTACTATGCTAAGTACTATGCTAATAGTGTGATCAACAACAGGCACGGTGATAAAAAGACTTTAAATTTCACGCAGTCAATGAATGTGTTTTTACCTGAAATATGCAAGGGAAATACCAAATAGGCATCTTGATATGTCTAGTCTTGAGATAACCAATCCCATTCAATGTTTAAAATATATATTTTGAGCACAAATTCATTTTTCAGACCAACTCTCAAACCAGCCAAATAAACCAGTCAGAAAGACACTCATTGAAACCAGTGTCCTACATGTCCAAAATCTATTATCCTATGAGTTTCAGTATGGCAGAAGATCAACTTTGTGAATTTTTTTTTTTTTAAATAAGGAAAAATAAAAAATAAGAAATAAAAGAATAGGAAGAGAATATGAATAAAGAAGGAAGAAGATTGATTGAACAAATGCATAGGTAACATTCTAGTCAGTGCTAAGCATACTTAAACTGATAACATTAAGGGGGTGGGGAAGAACTATGCAACATTATATTAATAATATTCTCTTTCTGCAGCAAGACTATTAGATGTGCCCATTTACACATCAAGGTTTATAGTGATAGAAAAAAAGAGTATATGTCACTGATGAATGGGACTTTTGGAAAACCATTGACACATCAATATGAGAGGAATTTTTAAAAACAAATGCACACACCCACCCTTTTTTCTTTTCTGTTCTTTTTTGGTTCCTGCTATAGTGCGGAGAGGGCGTTGGTGGGAGAAGTAGAAAAAGAGTTTCAATTCCAAGGTAGTTTACTCTTATAAGATTTGGACAGGCAAGTCTAAAGTTTCCAACATTCTTCCATTTTTGCGAGTCCAAATATTTGACACTATTAAAATTGATTGGGAAGATAATAAGACCATTTCAAAACTATCTACACTTCCATAGACTAAAACTATTATTGTTATGCTAATCTCATAACATTTTTAAATCAAAATTTATGGGGACAACAACATAACTGAGGGACCCATGTTGCACCAGGGTTGTAAAATTGTTTACAATAAATGTTGGATTTCAAGCATGCCTCCTGGGCATGAGGATAAATTGCTTAACCCGTCGGAGTGAAAAGCCCCTAGATTACCCGGTAACTAGTTCTGGCGTTAGTTGCTCGTAGAAGTTTGATTAACAGTAAAAATTGTTGTACAGTATGCTCTGCGATTTGCAACTAATCTGAGTGAAATTCTCCTACGTCATCAAAAAAAAAAAAAAAAATTCAAGCACACTCTACCTATGCAACAATGTTTTGAAAATATGACAACTTGCAACCATTATTGGATCTAAAATGTAAACTAAAAACAGAGTTACAAGAACGTAACAGCTCAATACCTATATGAAGATCAGCCAAGAAACATCTTGAATTTTTTTTTTTTTTTGGCCATCAGTGTATAATCTTTTCTCATTCTCTTTGCAAATACTTAGAGTTAGAGATATTTACATACTCATGTAGCAAAGCATTAAAATCCAAATACAAGTTCATATTTGTAAACTTCAATCTATTTACAAAATCATTTAGCAAATCATGATTCTTATTATCTAATAGCTTATATTTGACACTATTAAAATTGATTGGGAAGATAATAAGACCATTTCAAAACTATCTACACTTCCATAGACTAAAATTATATTGTTATGCTAATCTCATAACATTTTTAAATCAAAATTTATGGGGACAAAACAGTAGAAATGACTTTTGACAAATCACTAACCGCTTCTTTGTTTATCATCAAGAGTTTGGGCATCAATAGCAATAAAATCCACTTTTCCAACTGTAAATTGGTAGTTTCTCATCCCAAATTCGTTTTCATAGCGCTTGATAACCTGTATATGTGTAATAGTAAACACAAATAAACAAAAAGGAAACCATTTTTTAATAAAGTGTTGACATTACCAGCAAGTGCATTGATAGCTTTCAGAATTTGTGATAGTTTCTATTATAATAATTAAGAGAACATAATAAATACAATGGAGCTCATCAAATCTTTGCACCAAACTACGTAGACAAACTCAAATGCAAAATTTGTAGATAGCCACATAGTGATTGAGTTCCAGAAATCCCTACCAGAAATTATCAACATATGAGATACAATTATACATGAATGGGACACACAGGCCAACTCCATTTCATGATAAAGAGCTATATATTGTACTTGTTAAATGAAACCAAGAGTCATACTCCAAGTATTAATTTTACGTACTACCCCATTGATGAAAATCTTCTTTTCCATATGTTGTCAAATCTCTTCATAATAAATCAGATCCCATTGCAGTCACATTCTCAATCTAGATCTTTTGTATTGTGGGGATCTACTTTTATAATTCACACGAGCACACTGGATGAATGCTTGCTTAGTTCTAGAAAATAGAGCAGTCTATGCCTAGTGATAACCCACTAAAAATACCTCTGGCCTTTGATAGTGAAGACTTGCATAGCCAATATCATGGTTTCCAGGAAGGTAATAAACTGGGATATTTTTATATCTTCCTTGTGCATTCAGACCAAATATGTGCTTAAAGCGGCTTAAAGATTCCTGCCATCTAATCAACCAAAGAATGTTAAGGGCATTCCATGTCAGAAAACTAACATCAAATGTTGCAGGAAATAGCATAAAAACTCTGCCACTCTAAGATAAAGAAATATCTTAAAACCAAATATTTGTGTAAATACAATGAGGCCAGCAAATACCAAGTCAATGTTTGGGCATAAAGAAAAGGAAGAATAAGCAAATTAAAGCAATTTGCAGAGTACTTAATATTCATAGAATAATTTATTCCAACAGAAACACTATGCATAAGTGTACAAACAATAAACTACATGTCCAATAAATTCGTTATCATAAAAGTCCAAAGCAGGCATTCAAACCACCAAAAAATCTCATGTTCTTTGCCCTATTTTTGTTATAACCCTCTAGATGAATTTTGAACGTTGAATAGTAAAATCATCTCCTAAGGTAATTTATCTAAATGATATCTTATTTAAGTATGGAGCCAATTTAATTTTCAAATAGACACAAAAAAATTCCAAATCTTACTCTTCATCCGACAAATAAGGTCCCCCATCAAAATAATCACCCAAAAACAAAATTACATCAGGTTTGAAAGGCACGATAGATGAGAAAAAAGCTCTGCGCATGAACAAATCGGCATAGAATTGTGCAATCTCAAGAGCAAGAGATTTTGGAGCAAGACCCAGCGAGGTTTTATCCATAAGCTGTTAATGGTAACAAATATACATTAGGATATAATGTACAAGAATAACATAAACGTACTTACACATGTATGTTGATAAGCAGACAAGCAATTGACATCAATGTTTTAAAAAGCAAACCCATAAGTGAACCAAAAAGGTGAGCACTTCACCATATCAACCACCAACTGAAATGATGACTTAATATTATATTTATTAAAATTTAATACACTTAGAAGTGCCATAACTATTTTTTTTTTATAAGTAATAATGATATATATTCAAGAACACTGCCTTATGCAAAAAAACATAGGGTAGAGAGAAAATTACAAAGGGAAAAGAAAGAGAAGAAGGAAAAAAAAGAAAAGAAAAGATACTAATTATACAGGAGCGAGCTAAGGAACATAGGGAGAGAATCACTAGAGGTGAGTCCCCAAGCCCTAGACCAGTCAAACAGAGAGCCACTAAAAGAAGCCAATAGCTGGTCATCCGAGCTATCCACGTCCTCAAAAGTCCTCCTGTTTCGCTCCCTCCAAAGGCACCACATTAAGCACAATGAAGCTAAATTCCATATACTAGACAAATGCTTTCCAGGCCAATTCCACCACCCAAAAAGAGTATCCGCAACCGATCTTGGCAAGACCTAAGAGATCCCAAAAGATCTAAACACCAAACTCCACAACCGATAAGCCTTGCCACAATGAAGTAACAAATGATCCACCGTCTCCCCATTGCAGCGACACATGATGCACCAGTCAACAAAATCCATCCCTCTACCTCTCAAATTGTCACTTGTAAGAATCCTATCCCATACAGCAGTCCACACAAAGAAGGAAACACGCCAAGGAACCTTAACCTTCCAAACATCTTTCCAAGGAAAAATAATGGGCAAGGGACTTCTCAACTTATTGTAAAACGATCAGATATCAAAATCCCCATTCTTTGTCAACTTCCACCTCATACGATCTCCATTCTCAGTGGGAGGTAGATTTGAACCCAAGGTACGAAGAAAACCATCTACCCCACCCATTTCCCAATCATTAGGTCTCCGAATAAAATGAACATTCCAACTTCTCCGATCCTCTATCCCCAACCGCTCAAGAGAAGAGGCCACCGATGCCTCTTTATAGGAAGCAATCCCATAAACCAAATGAATAAATAAATTATTTGATGCCAAATATAACGAACTATAATTAAATCTATCAAATAAAATTGGTGTGTACATTATCCTGTCTATTTTTAATAAGTTTCTGATCTAATAAAATTGGTGTGTACAATATGAGGCAAATAAAGAAACTTACATGATTGCAAGCTTGTTTTCTAGGAGATGTGAGAGTTATATGATGTAACTTTTTAGGTGATAGTCTTTTTCAAATTTATGTGATGAATTTTGTTGAAATTGTGCTTGATTTCTATTCACATATCACCTCACATGTATCTCAAACTTTTGCTAGTTGCACACACTACACAACTTACTCTTTGCTAAACTTGGTATATTATATTGTGTGTGATCTTGTTGCGGCCATCCAAGATTATATGTTCCTTGATTTTGATGCAAATTGTGTTTTTTGGTGATTAAAAACCTTGTTTTTGGAAGATCTGGGTTGAATTCAAATGTTTTTGAAAAACTTTTAATCTCATACTCATGCATTTCATTCATGAAATATTGTGCTTTGAGGAGTTTCTGCATAAAATTGCTCTGTTTTTCAAAAATTTGAGTTTTCCAGATTTTCGATCGATCAAGGGTGTTTTTCAATCGATCGAAATTGCGATAAAATTTTGGTTTGAATTTGTCTGACTCGATTGGTATTCGATCGATGCTCGATCGATCGAAACTGAAAAAATTTCAGTTTTTAAGTATTTGACCAATCTATTTTTTATGCATCATTTGTGTTTAGGATTCACATAAATAATTAAATTGTTTAATTATATGAGACTATCTATAAATGAACTAATGGGATATTATCTTAGTCCATGAGATGCATAGTATGTGATTTATGTGATTTAGTCACAGAAGATATAAATCACAAGTTCTTTGTAAACTCAGAATTTTAGTTCGTAGTCGGTGATGAAATTGGATGTTTTATCTGCAAAGACTATAACATGTCAACTAAGATGATTTGTCTTGATCATGGAAGTGGAGACTTCTAGTTGGTATGTTGATATGTTTTAAGAGTTAAGACATATTGAACTGGACCGCTGTGAGATTTATTATTCTCCTAACGACTGTCAAATGAATAATAAATCTCACGACTTCTATTTACATCAACTCTAAATCCTGAGAGAATAATGGACCTGATCATGAGGTGTAGGTTGCTTTGATATATCAAGAGTGAGATCTATAAGTCACGGTCAAAACCTCAGTATGTTGGGCAGCCGCATTTAATGTTGATGGAACATATATTTTCAAGATGGAATTCATAGTCTCTTAACGGAGATATAAAATATTTCCTTGAGATAAGTTTAATGGGTTTGGTTATTTAGAGTGTTGGGCCCAACCACTTTAGTAAGGAGTTACTAAAGTATATATATTTGTGAAATTGAATTTGTTAACCAGCCTCCGCGAAGTATCAAAGAAGTCCAGTCTCTTACCGGACGAGTTGTTGCCCTTAACAAGTTTGTCTCCAAAGCTAGTGACAAATGTTTACCGTTTTTCAAGGTTCTTAAAAAAGCGTTTGAATGGACGGACGAGTGTCAGAAAGCTTTCCATGACCTGAAGACCTACCTCACTACGGCTCCCTTACTGAGTCCGTCCGTGCCTAGTGAAGAGTTGTATTTGTATCTGGCAGTGTCCCCACATGCAGTGAGCTCAACTTTGATTAGAGAAGAAGGAAGGGTGTATAAGCCAGTCTACTATACAAGCCGAGCGCTGTGAGGGACGGAAGGACGATATCCAATGATGGAAAAACTAGCCTTCACTTTGGTCACAGCTTCGAGGAAGTTAAGGCATTATTTCCAAGCTCACGTCATCAATGTCTTGACAGATCATCCATTAAAGAAGGCAATGAACAAGTTGGAAGCCGCAGGACGACTGATCCAATGGGCCATAGAACTTAGTGAGTTCGATGTCAGGTACCAGCCAAGAAATGTGATAAAAGTACAAGTACTGGCAGATTTCATTGTGAAGTTTACCTCGAATCAAGGAGAACTAGAAGAACTGGATGAAGCTCGAAAATGGGTTGTCAGTGTGGACGGCTCATCCACATTATATGCAGGAGGAATTGGAGTCATACTCAAATCCCCGGAAGGAGACAAGTTGAGGTACGCAGCTCGTCTAGAATATCAAACCACCAAAAATGAGGCCGAATATGAAGCTCTCCTTAAAGGACTAGAATTGGCTAAATCCCTAAGGGTGGAGTCAGTAATAGTCCAAGGAGATTCTTAGTTAGTCATCAATCAAGTGAATGGAATGTGTGAAGCTAAAGAAGGCCGAATGAAGAAATATCTAAACAAGGTAAGGCAGCTCGTCAAGAAGTTCAAAGAAGCAAGTTTTGTTAAACTTACTAGAGAGGAGAACATAGAGGCAGACGCTTTGGCAAAAGCAGCCTCAGCAGGGGAGGCTATGGACAAATTTGACAAAGTCTAATACATGCCAAGCATAGATCTTCCAGAGGTACAACAAGTTGGAAGAGAAGAAAATTGGATGACTCCAATAGTCATCTACCTCAGGGACAGAAGACTTCTAGAAGGCAAGGACGAGTCCAGAAAATTGAGGATCCGAGCTGCCAAGTATGTTCTCATAAACAAAGTGTTGTATAAACGAGGTTTTTCTTAGCCTTACTTAAGGTGCTTAGCCCCGAATGAATCAAACTATGTATTGAGGGAGATTCATGAAGGGGCATGTAGGAATCACTCAGGAACAAGAGCATTGGTTCATAAGGTTGTCCGTGCAGGTTATTATTGGCCAACTATTCAAGCAGGCGCAAAAGCTTATGTCAAGGTGTGTGACCAATGTCAACGCTTTAGCAATATTTCCAGGTAACCATCGGAGTATCTCACCCCGATGACGACCCCATGGCCCTTTGCATAATGGGGATTAGATATCTTGGGTCCCTTCCCACTTGGAACCAAGCAGATGAAATTTTTGGTGGTTGGGATTGACTATTTCACTGAGTGGGTGGAAGCAAAACCCCTAGCAAAGATTACGCAACAGAACGTCAAGCACTTCGTTTGGAAGAACATTATGTGCAGGTTTGGGGTGCCCAGGGTATTGATATCAGACAACGGACGACGATTTGATAATGCACTTTTCAAAGACTTCTGCGAACACTTTGGAATTCAGAATCATTACTCCTCTCCCGCCTACCCTCAAGCAAACGGTCAAGCAGAAATGGCAAACTGATCCTTGTTGAAGATCATTAAGACTCGGCTTGAAGGAGCAAAGGGAGTATGGCCAGACGAGCTACCAGGTGTACTGTGGACCTACAGGACGACTGTGAGAACCCCTACAGGGGAAACTCCTTTCAAGCTGGCTAATGGAAGTGAAGCAGTCATACTTGCAGAAGTGCATATGGCCAATCATAGGGTGATGAAGTATCAAGATGAAGATAACGAGGAGCAACTTTGCTTGAACCTTGATCTAATAGACGAGGTAAGGATGGATGCAGAGCAAAGGACAGCAAGGTATAAAAACCTTATGGCTAGGCAATACGACGCAATGGTAAAACCTAGGTGTTTCAACATTGGGGACCTCGTCTTGAAAAGGGTTTCCTTGGCAACTAGAAACCCAGCTCACGGGAAGTTGGGACCTAACTAGGAAGGACCTTACAGGGTTATCAATTGCAAAAGACAAGGGTCCTACTACCTGGAAACCTTGGACGGGAGGAAGTTGGAGCATCCTTGGAATGTTGAACACTTAAGAAGGTATTATCAGTAAGGTATTAGCCTGGACGAGCATCATCCTGGACGAGCCCAAAGAATGTCTTATTTACCTACGTGTTATTAGCATTAAATATTGTGTTAACTCCTTAGAAGTATGTTAGTTTTAAACTGTGATGTACGGACAAAGTCATGGACGAAGTATGTGTTTGTATCTTTAAAATTCCCTAAAGGCATTAGCTTATGAGCATGTGCCTCGCTTATGGACGATATTTATGTTATGTACATAATGTTGTGTGAATTCCTAGTTTTCCTATTGATTTCATCTGGATTAATTCACAAAAAGGCTAAGGCTCAAGACGAGTAAATTCTCTGGACGCAGGGATGTAACGTCTATAAGCTTTCCTTAATAAGGATAAAGCAAAGGAAAATGAACCTAAGGTGTATTCGTCTAATCTATAGACAAGGTAAAACCTAATATATTCGCCCTACCAATGGACGAGGAAAAAAGTGCACGCAAAAGAAATTCAAAATCCTTAAAAGGAATTTGACAAACCAAAAGTCCAACTTATGGACGGGCAAAAAACCGAACTTACCCAAAGACGAGTAAAGAATCGTCAAACCTATAGACGAGGGGTAATGCTGTATTAAGCCTATATAAAGCTAACAAAAGAAAACACCATTCATGGACGAGTTATACTTGCAAAAATTTGAATGGTGAAAAATACTGAACATGAATACTCTTATCAGGGACGAGCCAAGGTTGAAATCAATATCTTGGGTACAAAAAGCATTTGTCCATTCAACATGTTTAGTAAGTAAAAGAAATGAAGGAAATAAATATTCATTCATCAATTAAAGGGTGGCGACCTACGTCCAAAATCCCTTATAAAAAGTAAAGCTTAACAAATTGTTTGAGAATAAAAGGAGAAAAGGAAGAAAATACAAGGATAAACAAAAAATCCAAATCTCGTCTTCATGAAGGAGGGGCATCGACATTGAGGTCGTCCTGAGTTGGCTGGGTGGTGGCATCGTCCTCTATGTTGATGTCTTCTAAGCTTGTCTGGAGGAGGGAGCTTGTATCAGCGCCAGCAAGGTTGAGTTTGATGGAGCTAAAATCAACTCCAGGGAAGTTTTCCATAGCGTCCATCCTAAAATCTTCAAACCCGGCTGCATAGTTGGTGTCCAATAAGTCAGTGTATTGCTTGGACGCCTTGAACTCTACAACTGCGTCTCCTTTTGCTTTTTCAAGAAGGGCACTGAACTCGTCATTCCTCTTTTGGAGGTGATTAAGACGAGTATCCTTCTCTATGGCATTAGCTTTCAACTCCTCAACATGGTTTTGCAGCTCTTTGGCATCGTCCTTGGCCTTAGCCGCCACCTCAGCCCACTTCTTACACTCGTCCTTAACCTCCTGGATCCTCATCTCTAGCAGGATCCTCGTCTTGTCCAGCTCTGTTGCCTGTCTGGACGCGGCGATGAACTTAGACATTGCCTACATAAATTAAAACTTGGTTAGACAAAAGACACATGTATACATAACTGACAGGACGAGATATATATATATATAAAATAATTAGTTCACATACCTTGAAAAGGTCATGAACACCAGAGTGCTCAAAGTCCTTTAAAGACATGTCATAGCATGACGCCACGTCCTCGTCTGTCACAAACTTCTTGAACCTTTCCCAGGCTAAGTCTTCATTTTCAACAAGGTTTTGAGGTACTCGTCGAGAAGGTTGAGACGAGGCGGGCGCATTGATTTTGGACAGGATCTACATGGACGGAGGATCTCTAGTCTCTAGGTCAACATTGAGAATTTGGACGGAGGGATCTTGAACAGGGGGGACAGAAAGGCTGGGCTTAACCCCCCTAGACTGGGACGACCTGTGCTTAGCCTTTTTCTCCCTACGCCTACTTGGGAGGTTTCCCAAGTCAATTCCTTTTGATAAACTTTTCCTTTTTTCACCTACAGATGGACGAGGCTGGGATTGTACCCCCTGCCCGACTACCTCGTCCATCACTTCTTTGCCTTTGTTCTCTTTCATTGTTGCCATCCCTGAAAGAAAGATGTTAGTCACCCTAAAAAAAAAAAAAAAGAAGAAGAAAAAAGAGAGAGACGAGAGAAAAAACAACTTACGTCTACGAATAGTAAGCTCGTGGGCAATTGCTTAAGCGGATGGCTCAAGGCCTAACCCCCAAGTGGCAAGACGTTGAAGACTTACCAAAGAGTGGAAAGTCCTATCAATGTATAGACGAGCCTTTTGGACTCGTTCAATATAAACCTGCTCAAATGAGGTCGCCTAACACCTAAATAAATAAAAATAAAAATAAAAAGAGAAAAAAGAGCAAAGCTGTTAGACGACTACAATCAAGAGTAAATATGACAAATAATAAAATGACAACCACAAGCGTACTTTCAGGACGAAGGTTCCCCAACTCTCCTGTATAGGGAGCAAATGGATTCCTGCGAACCTCAACAGGGTGTCCAGCCCAGAAACCAGAGACGAAGAAGAACTCCGTTTTCCAGTTCCTATCTGAGGTGACTAGGGACTTTATTAGCCTATAATCTTTCCCTCTGGCTGTGAATTGGTAGAAGCCAAGAGATTGGTTAATCTCGGAGGGTTTGTAAGAAACTAGATCAAAGTATTTAAACTAAATTAAAAAACAAACTGTGAGAGGCTGCGCCCTTGGCCCGTTTTTAGGATGTTGGGCCAAACCCATGTGAATGGGTGGAGTCGTGTTATTGCCTCTCAAAATGGAGGTTCGACTAGTTATATTTTTCTCTTTAGATTAAGGATTTTACAATGGAGTCGCCACTTATTTAATTATTGGGATAAATAAGGAAACCAAAATTGAAAAATTCCTCATTTTATTAATTTTCAATTGAATTTACATTGATCATAGGAAAATTACATGGCTTTAGTCCTAGATACAATCTAAGATAAAATACATAGCTTTGTTTCTTTGTTATTTTCTAAATATTGAAAATTACAAGGATAAACATTAGTCTATCAACCCTTGATCTAAGTTCGAAGGCTACGTTACAAGGTGGGAAGGTGTTAGGCACCCACCTTGCCTGGTGAAACCGGTCTTCTAGACTATAGTGGCCAACATTCATATCACATCATCCAATATGTTATCAATTAATTTGCATGTTGAATTTAAAGTGTGTGCATGTGATAAACCCTAATTCAATTTATTAAGCATTTCATTTGGATTGAAAAATAAATTCTAGTGAATGTGTGTGGATGATGATATCCTAGATTCAAGAATTTAAAAGAATTATTAAACAAATATATTTTTCATGTTTTTGATGTGGATTTAAGATTGAAACTAGTGTTATGCATGAACATGTGATGAATAACCAAAAACATGTGAAGAACATATAAGAACAATTAAGAACATTCAAATATATTCAAAAGAATTTAAATGATTATTATCATGCTTTAATCTTAAACTCGCATCATGGCAACACAAAAAACAATTAGGGAAAGAAATTATACCTTCATGTAAGATCCATATGGTGGAGGAGGAGACTCTTGAGGGAGGTCCTAAGGGTGGAGGAAAAGAAGAGTTAGGAGAGGAAGAGTGAGTCTCACTCAATACCTTAAGTCTTAAGAAGACCAAGATATGACAAGATTACTCAACTTCCTAGAACTCAAGAGAGAAGAAGAGAGGGGGTTTTTGTATGTCTTGGAATGGAGGAGAGGAGGAGGTTTATATAGTAGTGATGGAGAAAATATGAATAGAAGGTCATTTAATGAGGGTTGATAAAGGATCTTGAATCTAGACTTTATTTTAGCCTTTGGGAAAATCTGGTCCATTAAATGTAGAGATTGGTAGGAGTGAGGAGCAAGCCAAAATTCGGTTTTCTCGTAGCTACTGTAACAGCTAATAGAGCCAACTTCAAAAAATCATATCTTACTTAATTATGATCAGAATTGTATCGTTCTTATGCTCAAATTGAAGCCCCGGATGTCTAGTTTTTGGAAAAACTAATCTCATTCACAGATACAAAATATTCTGAGAGATATCAATGAAATGGTGAGCAGAGGTCATTTGTTAGAAAATAATTTCAGCACAATTAACATTAATAGGTTCCAAATTAGTTTCCAATTAACATTAATAGTTTCAGACTTAATTAGTTTCAAATTTATCCTAATTAAAAGATAATTGCACAAATTACTCATTGAATAATTAATGTTTAACTATCTAGTTAATTAGGTGTGTGCAACCTTACCATAAAATGTAGTCCTAACCAATCAAATTATGACACATCATTGATCTTAAATTGATTATACTTATAACCAATTGAAATCAATTTTTCATAATCACATATAGTCGAACTCAATTTGTGATAGTGCATCTCAGCCATTAAAACTTAATTTGATGATAACTTTCAATCTAGTGGTCCGATTAAGGCTTATGACCAGTCGATTTGATCGTTACAACATCAAGATCATTTTGGTGAAATTAGATTAAGGATCTAATGACTAGAATAAAGATGCATATTTTCAAGAAAAAATTACCCTTTTACCCTCTAGGTGAGGTTAAATGCAGGTTGCAAAATGAGGTGTCAACAGAATGCCCCTCATTGACAGAGCTTGAAGAGCGTATGTCAATGTATGAAAAAGACACCTAACTTTGCAATCAGTATTTAACTGTGGTGAATGTATGATGCATGCAGACAAGAATGCGGATCGTCATGTAGTAGATCAAAATGTGGACCGAATCTCAGGGGAGATTGCCTACGTACCTCTTGGTGAGAGGATTAGGTCCAAATGTAGTTCATACATGCAATTTTTTTTTTTTGGAAAAAAAATGAGTACAAGACATGCTTACCAGTGGTCACGACAAAATGAGGATTTCAGTCGTGCTTTCCAGAGGACCAGTGATTTTGGACGTGCTTCCTAGAGGTCCAAGGATTTGAATTTTGGATGTGCTTCCCAGAGGTCCATTGGAATTGAATTTTGGACATGCTTCCCAGAGGTCCAAGGATTTGAAGTTTGGACATGCTTCCCAAAGGTCTGATGGATTTGTGGAAGGTGATATTTGTGCCAATGTGTATAGGTCCTTTACCTTAGTTCTTGCTGTTGCGACCACTGGAGAATATGGAAGGAGATCGCAATTTGCCATTTGTTTCAGAGATCTTTCATTTGAAACTATGCTCAAGAGATTTATCCATTGAAGCTTTGACTCTGGAGATTTTTCCATTGAAGTTTTCAAAATTTTTAATGAAGATTTGTTCATTGGAGATTTTTCCTATAAAGATTTATTCATTGGAGATTTTTCCTTGAAAAATTGAGATTTTTTTTTGAAGAGTTATCTTGAAGATTTATCCTTTAAACATTTGAATTTTTTTAAAAAAAATATTTATTCGTGGAGATTTTTCCTTTGAAATATGGAGATTTTTCCATTGCAATTTTGAAAAACTTTAATGAAGATTTGTTCATAGGAGATTTTTCCTTGAAAAATAGTTTTGGAGATTTTTCCTTTGATGATTTGAAAATTTTTAATGAAGATCTATTCATTGGAGATTTTTCCTTTTGAAGATTTGTTCATGGAGATTTGTCCTTGAAGATTTATTCTAGAGATTTTTCCAATGGATTTTTGAAAATTTTTTAAGAAGATTTTTTCATGGAGATTTTTCCTTTGGAATATGGTTTTAGAGATTTTTTCTTTTGAAGATTTGTTCGTGGAGATTTTTCCTTAAAGATATATTCTAGAGATTTAACTTTTGAAAAAATTTTAATGAAGATTTGTTCATGGATATTTTTCCTTGAAGATTTATTCTGAGAGATTTTTCCTTGAAGATTTATTCTGAGAGATTTTTCCATTGAAGTTTTGGAAATTTTTATTGAAGATTTCTTCATTGGAGATTTTTCCTTTGGAATATGGTTTTGGAGATTTTTCCTTTGAAAAATGAAGAATTTTCCTTTTGAAAATGGAGTTTTTTTTTTTTTTTTTTATGATCACAAAGTGAAGAAGATGAAGATGCACTAGAAATGATGAAGATTTATTCATGATGATTTTTTTTTTTTTTTTTTGAAAAACCTATCCTTTGAATAAGAACAACTTTGGCTGGAAGTTGATGTGGATTGTTGGATAAGCCCTTGCTTAATTCCTGCAAAAAGATAATTTCAATTAGCAATTGATTTATTCATTGAAATGAATTGGAAGTACTTACCCAATGCCCCTAGTTTGGGGCATATTCCATGCTTAGATTGAAGCTGAATTCATTTGATGTTGTGACCATTGGGGAACATGAAAGAAGATCATAGTCCGCCATCCTTGGTTCCTGCAAAAAGGATTTCTTTCTCTAGCTTGTTAGAAACCAATTATCGTGAAAACTTGCACACAATATAAATAGGCCAATGCTCCAAGTTTAAACATGCTTAATGCAAACAAATGGGCTTAACCTAACATGCACCCAAACAATTTTGTCACATTGTTTTGACTTTGTTCTCCAAGGTTGTTTGGGTGAATGGGACTGGGCCTCTGCAAGGCTGCTTACGTACCTCTCTCATAGAGGATCAGGTTAAGACGTAGTTCAAGAGAACTGGATTTTGGAAAAGAATGTTTTTTTTTTTTTTTTTTGAAATGAGATTTCACTTCTTCTTTTTTTGAAAAAAACAAATTTCCATTTTTTTTTTTGGGAACAAGATGTAATCCTTTGAACAACCATTTTAGAAAATCATAATGTTTAAGAACCAAACAAATCTCTTTGATTATGAAGGATCAAGATCATTAAACTCATGTAATCAAAATTTGCTTCTTTCTTTTGAACATTGTCAGATTATGTCTTCAAAGGCAATCAAGAAATAAAATGTGATAATATTTAGGAATCACATTATTGGGTGCAAACAAGGAGAGTGCTCTAAGTTTGAAAGTTCTTTTGAGCCATTTGGGGATTTGAGAATTTGAGAAGTTTTTTCCTTCAACATATCATCCAGTGGGGTTTGAAAATCTTAAGCATTTTTCCTTTTTGATTCAAGAGAAAATAATTTTAGAGCTTAAGATGTGCCTACAACTAGCAACACTTCAAGGAGGTCTTTACTCATGGGTTGTAATGTAGGCCGGGTTTGGGTTATGAAATGAAAGATATAAAAGGCTCAAAATTCCCTATGATGTTTCCCCCAAGTATGCTTTACTCAAAAATCAAGTATTGGAGGAGTTTTCCCATTTCTTCTTTGTCATCTTCTCACTAGTCTTCGTTCGTCACTTGTATCAACAATCGTTTTTATGCTCATTCCTCTTGAATCATACCTCTAGACTTTCATCTTGTAAAATTATTCTCTTTTTAGGTTGCATCTTCAAGTTTCCAACTTGGTAGGATTTTCCAATTTTTTCTTTTCTTCTTCTTCTTCTTTTCTTTGGCCCTAACTTTTGCCTAGACCGCCCTTTTGGATTTTTAGTCTAGCGGGCTTTCTTTTCTTTTTCTTTTTTTTTTTCCTTTTTTTGGTCTTTAATCTCTTGATTGAATGAACTTTTGGGACCTTTTTCCCTCCTTGTTTTTCTCAGCTTAATGATTTTCGGTCATTTTGATGCACGCTCTAGACTTCTTTCTTGCCTCAATACACTTGCACCTTTCTATGCTTGATGAATCTATTCCTTTTTTTGATGAACTTTCTTTTGGATGAACCCTCTACTCTTCTTAGCATGATGAATTTTAGGTTCTTCAAACTTGATGCACATTTTGTTTTCTCTCACATTGATGGAATTTCATTTCTCTTTCCTTGATTGAGTGAAAGCTTATTTTTCTTTGATGATCTCTTATCTTTAGCTTAATGAATTCTCTACTTGTCTTTCGTGTCTTCTAGGAGAGCTTTATCAATTAGCTTCAAAGTTACAAGGTCGACTCCTCCTCAACATGAGATTTAAGCATGCATACTTTGAATTTTTCCCACCCCAAGTTTAGATATTAGTGGGTTCATGCAAAAAAAGGCTAAATGTTTGAAGGCTCAAATGGGCTAGCAATGGATGATGAACATTCTAGGTAATAGGAAATAATTTGGTTTAACCAAAGATGGCCTCCTAGCTCTAGTAATGCTTGCTTGTAGGCACAGTGATTCAAGCTCTTTTAAAAATTCATCTTAAAAGAAAAAGTATGAATGCTCTAATGATGTGAAACAAAAGACTTTTGAAAATTGGATCAAGGGCATGGATTCTTGGGATTTTCCGATCGATGGATTCTTCTTGATTGCCTTTTAAGACCATTTCTTCTTATATTCTAAGTCAAGTAGCAAAAGTCTTTACATGGATCAAATGAAATTAATCATTCCTTGGTATAAGTTGATTGCTCAAGCCTTTAAACATCAAGATTTAAAAAAATGTTTTGTCCAACGAATCCTCATATACCATTTTGAAAAGGAGACTTTTTTTTTTTTTTTTTTTTTAATCTTGAAAAAAAAATTTGGGTTTTTTTTTTTAAAAAGTCACTAGGAAATTCAATGGTCCTAGTTCAAAGATTTTTTTTTTAAAAAAAAATGACTCAAAGGCCCAATGCCCCTAGTCCAAACACTTTCTCATTTGATTATTATTATTATTATTTTTTTATTTTTTTATTTTTTTGGGGAATCTTGATTTTTTTGGATTTTTTTTTAAAAATATATACATGAACAAAGTACATCAAATGCTACATGGATTTTTAGAATTCAAATAAACATAGAAACATGGAATAAACAAACTTTAAACTTAACCATGATGTTGCAAACTAAATGTGGAGTGAGGCAAAGTTGGGCCACTTGCTTCTTCTTGGTTCATTTAGGATGTTTGAGACTCGGTATGCTTGAACCTTGATTATGATAAAATGTCTTGGGCTTGCACTTGGAAGGCTTAAACCATGATTATGATCTTTTGGTATTTGCTTGAAATGGCTTGACCTTACACTTCATGCATGCATCTTGTGAGCTTTTGGCCTTTGATGTTGATCACGCATATACACTTTCAATGGGCTCAAGTGTTGGGCTTAGAATGATTCAGGAAACAATTTTGGGTTTCTATACCCAGTAGAGTTCAATCATAGGCTTTTGGGCTTGAGTAAATTCATAGCATACAAGGTTTTAACAATTATGATGGGCTCAAGCGTTGGACTTGGGCTCATCATGGTTCAAACAATGGCCAAACACATGCATAATGCAATGCAATTTACATGGACCGACCTAAAGGCAGGTTCTATGGGTCGTTACAACATGGGTAGAAGGTAGGTTAAAGGTCCCCACAAGCTAGGATGTTGTACCTCCCAACTTATGACACCAAGAGCGCCGCGTTGGTCCGAATGGTACAGTTTGTCCCAATGAACCACCATGGTATAACCATGATGATCCTTGTCACGGTGGGTGGTAGGTTCACCATTGGGTATATGAGTATCAGGAAGACCACAATCCATGGCTAATACTATCGGGCTTCCAGTCTTGCACACAAATAAAATAAATTTTATGTTGTTTATTTAAATTTTAGATAGGTTTTAGTGGGTATTAATGGGATTATCCATTAAGACCCATATAATTAAATAACCTAATGGGTCTTTACCCATTTAACCCAAATATTCAAATGGGTTGAGTTAAGATTTATCCAAATTAGGTGGGTAATGGGTGGGTTTATGGACATGGATAAAAATTGCCACCCCTACTCTTAATCGATGGTGGTGGTGGGTTTGATTGTGAGAACGTGAAGTTTGCTTGGTTGCTCTTGTTCTGGGTTTGTTTGGTTGGGTTTGACTTGCTCTTAATCGATGGTGGTGGTGGGTTTGATTGTGAGATCATGAATTTTGCTGGGTATTTTGATTGTAAGAACGTGAAGTTTGATTCTGCGTTTGCTCTTGTTTTGGGATTTGGGAAGAACATGAAGAACAAGTTTTTATGTTCTTACGAAAAAATAATGGCAATAAAAAAGAGTAATAATAATGATAATAAAATTAGATTTAAGGTTTGTTTTTTAATTTAGTTTAAATACTTTGATCTGGCTTTTTTTATTAATTTAAATGCTGACAAAACATTTAAAAATGTCAAATAAATTTTTTTAATAATATTTTAATGGCCACTCAGCGACATGTCAGCAAGCAAGGCATTTCGTCAGACATGTAGGATTTTTCCGTTGGTTGGCTAATGGCAAGGACCATTTTAAAAACGATTTTCTATTTTTTTTTTTTTTGGGATGACATTAGTAACAAAATTAATTTTGAGACCAAAATAGAATTGCCCCAAAATGTAGGGACCAAAAATGCATTTTCGCCATAAATCAAATGTGCCCATAAAAGAAGCAAAATTGAATATATTATTATATTAACTTTTAAGGATTGAGCCAGTTCAAATTCTTTCTATCCTCCTCAGTCAGTTGGGTTGATATGCTCCTGACCTATGTGTGCAGCAAGATGATGATAGACAGAAATCTTTACATCAGTTGTACCTTTCAGAATATTAATGCAATAACATTTTTGCTACATATGCATGGTTCCGTGATCACACATATTCTTAAGGTTGTGATTCAACCTTCCAAGAGCATTTGTTATAAATATTTTAGGTTGAAATGCATCTTAAAATGTAGTTTATCTTACCAATTATGCAGAACATCACATCAAAAATATGTATAGTTAGAAATTATCTGATACGGTTTCTCCTCTGCACTTGATCACCAACATAGTAGAAATTAGTTTTCTAATTAATTCTGATGTTTTGATATGAGTAACCAGTTTCAGAACATATTGAAGGTATCAAATATCAACAATGTTGCTTGATTCTTTAACTTCTCTCATTTTCTGGTGAGTACAGTGAAAGTACTAACTACTGCATCTGCTTTTTCACTGCGTAAGTTAAAGTGATTTTTCTGTATGATGTTACTTAATTCCTTAACTTGTCCCATTTTCTAGTAGGTTGAGAATCACAAGCACCTCTTCTTTTGTAAAAAAAAAAAAAAAGGGATAGGGCTCAGGGTTATTAGTTCTATCCATATGACCATAGAATGCCACTTTAGGCCAAGGATTGTTTGAAACCACTCTTCAATAGGCTATTTAGCAATTTGCACAGATGCCTTGGTGAAATGGGGTATTTAGCTATTTAGCTAGCTTACCTCCGTTTGATTTTTCTGGCTTGTACTCTTTTCAGAACTGTTAGCACTTAGTCCCCTTTCCAATAAGCTCATATTTAACAACCAAAAAGACTACTAGTAAAGCCTTCGGCAAGAATATTTAATGAAATCAAATGAAGCATGATATCAAAACTAGCCTTAGCCCACTCACTAGCCATTTTCTAACGGACAAAATTTAGCTACAAAATTGGTTGCAGCCTAAG
Source organism: Notholithocarpus densiflorus (assembly GCA_030021035.2). Taxonomy (NCBI): domain Eukaryota; kingdom Viridiplantae; phylum Streptophyta; class Magnoliopsida; order Fagales; family Fagaceae; genus Notholithocarpus; species Notholithocarpus densiflorus. Next base: position 208,201 of record JARYZH020000437.1, read on the forward strand.
GCTACCATCTAACTCAATATCTTTTTATTGGAGGCAAATTTTGAAAAATCCACCATTAGATTACATTTTCTTCTTATATACTCCATACTTGCAAGATTTCTAGGAAATTGAAGATTAATAGGTATGTCATCAATAATGTGTTTAAATTGCAAGATTTCGCAATATAAAATTATGCATAAAATGTAAGCTTATGGATCATATAGTAAATAATATCTAATTGACACATAATTTGATATGTATATTAAGAGTGTAAAGAACATGCACTCTAATTGTTAGATTTTCAAAATATATAGTAATGTTTATTTTATTGAGTAAGGTTGTAGCCTGTAGCCTTAGACTAAAACCAATTTTATAGCTAAAATTTGTCCTTTTCTAACTCTGCATAAGATCCCAACCAGCTGCTGCCTAGTTTAGCTAGTGCCAACACAAGATATATGCCCCTAATTACACATACTTAAGGACAACACACAAGAAGAAGATGGCCTAACCACTGGCCTTGGGAATAAAGCCTAATAATAGTTGGGTTTAAGGCCTAATCTATTAATGTTCTTAATTTATTTGATTTACTTTATGAAAAGAAAAAATATAGCTATAAAATTAGTTGTAGCCTAAGGCTATAATCTTACTCAGTAAAATAAATATTACTACATATTTTGAAAATCTAACCGTTGAATTGTATGTTCTTTACACTTTTAATACACATGTAAAATTTTGTGTCAATCGAATATTATTTACTATATGATCTATAAGCTTATATTTTATACATATTTTAAACTACAAAAACTTACAATTTAAACAATAGCTATTGATCTTTAATTTTCTATAAATTTTGCAAGCATGGAGGATATAAGAAGAAGATATAATCCAATGGTAGTGTATGTTTTTAGACCCCTTAAAACACAATTGGATTAACCTATGTAATTAGCCAAGTGATTAACTTAGTCAAATTAACAAATCTAGGTTAACACAAATAGATAATCATATCAATGCAAAGTAGCGGAAATATAAAAAACACAATGATATGATGACCTAGGAAATCAAACCGGTAAAAACCTGGGGATGATTTAACCTAGCTATTCTCAAGGTAAACCTGAATCCACTATGAAAGAATCGAAGTTTTACAATAGCGACTTAGACCACTAACATCCTATTGCTACCCACCAGTAAAAACTTACTGACACGACCACGTGCAAGCTCCGAGACCACGAACTCCTTCTTTCTTGGATTCTCCAGCAAGTACAAGCACACCCGCTTGTGTTTCTTTAAGTTCTTATGGCAGCAACTGAATGATCATCAAGTTCTTGAATGAATCTCCTTCTTGATAATCCTAAGTTTGTGTAAAGGAAAGCTCCTCACAGATCTCACAAGAAATTTACACAAACAGCAATATGAGCAACCTCTAAAACGTGGCTAGGCT